>JAOPHQ010000321.1:70000-166344 GCA_030340625.1 Merluccius polli | reverse complement strand
TGCTATTACGTGTGAAGTTTCGTGCGAATCAGAGAAAGGTGCATAGTTGGAACACTTAGACGTAAATTTGCGAGTTTTCGCACTGTAGCGGAAAAAAAATGTAGGCGGAAGTGGGCGTGGCCTATATGAGGAGGTGCAGCAATGTGTCCTGCATGTGTGGATATAAGGTTTATGAATGTGCGACCAAGTATGCAGGAGTTATGAGCGTTACGGAATTTGGTCAAAAATAGCGCCACCTAGTGGTCTTCCAAGTGTGCGACATGAACGTGACGCATAGAATATATAATTTTTCACCAGCCCCGACAACTTTGCTAAATAAAAACAGTCAAATGTATACGTTGAGATGGTGCAAATCGCCGGCAAAGCTGCAAATAATAAGAATAAGAATAAACGAAGCAATTTCAATAGGGACCTTCCAGTTTCACTGGCTCGGTCCCTAATTAAAGCTCCAAGGAGCTGTGTGCGGGACCTCGCCGAGTCCGTCGGGGCGTGTCGTGGATAGTGTCGCGACAGGTTGGTGTCCGACGCGGTCCATGCAGTGTGCGGTAGACCGGGGCGTTCACAGGGAGGCTCGTAGTAGCTAACATTAGGGTCAGGGAATGGCACAAGTGGCATCACAGTTTGACATTCCATTCAAAATGGCCAACTTTGACGACACGCCACGGACACGCCCTTTGACGTAGAGTCGCAAAGAGCACAATTTTTGTTCAGCACCATGTTCTGAGTGTACTGATGGATTTTGAAGCAGAACAAACAAATTCCCTGGGTGGAGTTCGTTCACAAACTTTTGAAAAAAAGATCACAGAACCAATTTTGACGGAACGCCACGGCCACGCCCTTTAACGTACAGTCGCAAGTAGCACAACGTTTGTTCAGCACCATCTTCTGACTGTACTGACACATTTTAAAGCAGAACAGATAAAATCCCTGGGAGGAGTTAGTTCCCAAACATCGGAAAAAAATACCACTGAATTAAAAATGGCCAACTTTGACGGCACGCCACGGCCACGCCCTTCGATGTAGAGTCGCAAATAGCACAACTTTTCTCAAGTTACATCTTGTGAGTGTACTGAAGAATTTTGAAGCCCAAGCGACAACTCCCCTGGGAGGAGTTTGTTCAAATACAACTGCAAAAAAGATCACGGAATTGAATATGGCCTACTTTGACGGCCCGCCACGGCCACGCCCTTCGACGTAGAGTCGCAAATAGCACAACTTTTCTCAAGTTCCACCTCCTGAATGGATAAAAAAAATTTGAAGCCCAGGCGCCAAATCCCCTGGGAGGAGTTCGTTCAAATAGGAGGCGAAAATTGAAAAATGACAAAAATTGAAATGAATATATCTGACTTCCGGTGGGTTTTGGGGTATGGGTCCAAGAGGCTTTTTTTTAGGTCCTGGACTGATACACGTGCCTACGGAGTTTCATAAATATCCGTGAAACGGGGTGTCGGGGCTGCTTTTTAAAAGTCCTGTAGGGGGCGCTACAACCACGACAAACACGATTTTTGGTACCTGAGCTCCGGGCACTAGTCTACACGTGTCCTGTGAATTTCATATTCATAACTATTACGGTCTTTCTACAGTGATTTATGCTGACATTAGAGCGCCACCTAGTGGCGCAATTTTTTTCTCCTTTTAACGTAAGCCTCAGGGAGCCATGTGCTATCATCGTACCAAGTTTCGTTTAAATCGCACTTGCCGATGTGGAGATATAAACTTCTTAATTTTAAAGAGCGCCACCTAGTGGCGATGGTCTGAAAATGTGTACGATGGTTAATGGATGTATAAGGAACTATTGACCAAAGTTTGGTGTCGAACAAACATACAAAAGTGGAGAAATGGTCCACTTGCTTTTTTGACGTAAAATTTACACAAATTAAAATATTTATAGCGCGCTTATTTTTTGAAATATCGAAATACTTCCAATTACTTTTGTTCATGGGACAGTCTGGAGATGCTACCTGTGAAGTTTCGTGCGAATCAGAGAAAGGCGCATGGTTGGAACCTGTAGACGTAGTATTTGCGAGTTTTCGCGCTGTAGCGAAAAAAAAATGTAGGCGGAAGTGGGCGTGGCCTATATGAGGAGGTGCAGCAATGTTTCGTGCATGTGTGGATATAAGGTTTATGAATGTGCGACCAAGTATGCAGGAGTTATGAGCGTTACGGAATTTGGTCAAAAATAGCGCCACCTAGTGGTCTTCCAAGTGTGCGACATGAACGTGACGCATAGAATATATAATTTTTCACCAGCCCCGACAACTTTGCCAAATAAAAACAGTCAAATGTTTATGTTGAGATGGTGCAAATCGCCGGCAAAGTTCCCCGAAATAATAATAATAATAATAAACGAAGCAATTTCAATAGGGACCTTCCAGTTTCACTGGCTCGGTCCCTAAAAAAGAATAAACGAAGCAATTTCAATAGGGACCTTCCAGTTTCACTGGCTCGGTCCCTAATAATAATAACTAGTGGTGTGGATGGGAATTACATTTTTTTGGTGTTTTAATGGTGCTTCCACTGGGACACGCTGAACGCACTAACGTTGGCTGATATAGTGGACAAAACAGCTGAGTTATTAGCTGAGCTCTGGATAAAAACACACTGGGAATGTTACTAAATAGCATTAAAGTTGGTATTTAAAGTCATGATGACATGAGTTTATGCTGTAAAGTAAAGATTGCAATTATCAACTTTAGTTTATCATGTTGTCCAGGCGTTTGTGTTGATGCCCCGCCCCCTTTCTGCCCGCCCCCTTTCTGCCCTGCGCTGTGATTGGCTGATTTGAACCTATTCAGAGGGAAAGTATAAATGGCTTGCTCAAAGTCCAGAGCTGGTCTTGCTTTTTGTGGAACAGAGAGGAGAGGAGCTGTTTTGCATTTTTCAAGGACTTGAAGTTTGTGATCCCTTTTCTTCTTACGGTAAGTTTATTTATCATTCCTCTTTCATCAGTTTATTCAAAGTTGTAATGGGGCTTAAATTGTAGTCAATAGTTGATTATATGTGAACAGCAGCAGTTTTTGTTATATTGGTACTATAATGTTGGTTACTTTCACTGTATGTACACAGCACACTGTGTTTAATAACCTTAGACCTAACACAGATATATAAATATGTGTGTAACTCTATCAAGTATAGTATATACCATATATATATATGGTAACTCCTGCTGTAATAAATGTACTTTAGATGGTATGACATTTTCACAGTACTATCAATATTTAGTTATATATTAGTTAATGGCCATTGCCATTATGTTTAAGTACAAATGGACATGATTCAGTAGAATTATTTTGTTTTTAAAACTAATGAGTAATGTGGAGTTTGTAGAAGTAAACTGAGGAAAGAGATTAAGTGTAATGTAGACAGCACAAATAGTAAGCAGTGGTTATAGAGAAACCAACTTTTCAATGGGTGTTTCAGCCAACAACTGTGGTTAGAGTAGTTGGCTGTAAACATTATTCATATAACTAAAGGCCACTGTTGTAATCTGTCTGAAAGAATCACCCATTGAAACAGTTGGTTTCATTATAACTACCTTACTTACTATTTGTGCTGTATAACTCTAACCAGAGTTATTGGCTGAAACACCCATTGAAACAGTTGGTTTCATTATAACTACCTTACTTACTATTTGTGCTGTATAACTGTAACCTGAGTTGTTGGCTGAAACACCCATTGAAACAGTTGGTTTATTTAATGACTACTTTACTTACTATTTGTGCTGTTTACATTACACTTAATCACTTTCCTCAGCTTACTCCTACAAACTCCACATTACTCATTAGTGTAAGGTGTGATAGGGTGTGGCAATCAGACAATGTACCTTTCATACACAAATGATAACAGTGGCCTTTAGTTATGTAAATGGTTGTTTACAGCCAAGTACTCTAACCAGAATTGTTGGCTGAATCACCCATTGAAACAGCTACACTACTTACTATTTGTGCTGTATAACTCTAACCAGGTTAGAGTTATACAGCACAAATAGTAAGTAAGGTAGTTATAATGAAACCAACTGTTTCAATGGGTGATTCAGCCAACAACTCTGGTTAGAGTTATACAGCACCAATAGTAAGTAAGGTAGTTATAATGAAACCAACTGTTTCAATGGGTGATTTAGGCAACAACTGTGGTTAGAGTACTTGGCTGTAAACAATCATTTACATAACTTAAGGCCACTGTTGTAATCTGTGTATGAAAGAAAGGTAATCTGTCTGAGTGCCACACCCTATCACACCTTGAACTAATGAGTAATGTGGAGTTTGTAGGAGTAAGCTGAGGAAAGTGATTAAGTGTAATGTAAACAGCACAAATAGTAAGTAAGGTAGTAATTAAAGAAACCAACTGTTTCAATGGGTGTTTCAGCCAACAACTCTGGTTAGAGTTATACAGCACAAATAGTAAGTAAGGTAGTTATAATGAAACCAACTGTTTCAATGGGTGATTTAGCCAAAAACTCTGGTTAGAGTACTTGGCTGTAAACAACCATTTACATAACTAAAGGCCACTGTTGTAATCTGTGTATGAAAGAAAGGTACTTTAGTTATGTAAATGGTTGTTTACAGCCAAGTACTGTAACCAGAATTGTTGGCTGAATCACCCATTGAAACAGTTGGTTTCATTATAACTACCTTACTTACTATTTGTGCTGTATAACTGTAACCTGGTCAGAGTTATACAGCATAAATAGTAAGTAAGTACTAGTATTTCTACTACTAGTAAGTAAGTACTATTTGTGCTGTATAACTCTAACCTGGTTAGTTATAATGAAACCAACTGTTTCAATGGGTGATTCAGCCAACAATTCTGGTTAGAGTACTTGGCTGTAAACAACCATTTACATAACTAAAGGCCATTGTTGTAATTTGTGTATGAAAGGTACATTGTCTGATTGCCACACCCTATCACACCTTGTACATTTAACTAATGATTTTATTTGGCTTAGTATCTGTGTACAGCAGCTCTCTTTATCATGGTATTGTGGCATATGGCAGCTCACTGTACTTGTAGTGTGGTAGTAATTGTGATTACAGGTTTCATTAGTTTACAATGTGAATTTTCCATTGAGCATAAAGTGTGTTGTTGTAATGTCATCACTAATGAATCATATGTGTATATGTATATGTATGTATGTATGTATGTATGTATGTATGTATGTATGTATGTATGTTTCTATATGCTTTCAGATGCCACGTGGGAAGTCGTTTCGTCGTTCTGTGGCTGCTAGGAGGAGAGAGGCAGTTCGAGCGGAGGTGAAGCATCTACCACCGAGTCCTGAGTTTGTTGAAGGTATGTAGCCAGTTGATGTGTCTATTTTTCATCAAGTTCTATGTGTACAGTGAAGTTAAATTGTAAATTAGGTTAATGTTTGTTTTTGATGAGTTATTTTTGTCTGTCTGTGTATAGGTCGTGGTACGGGGACCCGCAGTCGTCCGATGCAGTACCCTGATTCTGTGTCTGGGAAGACACACAAACTGGTGGTACCAGCTCATTCCGTTGATAAGAAGGTAATGTATTGTTTATTTGATAAGAAATGTTGTTAGTCAAAACGTGATTTCTAAATAGGTTCTTCTATTTTTCCAGTTCGTTCTTGTCGTTGGGGATTCCCATCTGCGCACTGTTGCAGATGGGAATGTCATGATGCCAAAGGGAAATCTTTCCTTTGGCATCATGACAACCCCAGGGGCTAGTGCGTGCCATCTTAGGACGGAGTTGCTGCATGCCACACTGCCCCGGACCCCGGACGCAGTGTGCATCCTGGCCCCCAGCAACAACCTGACGACCAGCAGCACCCCCGCTGTGGCCGGAGAGGAGTTCCGGAAGCTCCTGATCAGCGCGCGTGAGCGTTGGCACAACGTAAGTTACTTTGTTTATACTCTGTGTTATTTATTGTGTGTTCAGTAAATGCAATGCTTAAATGAGGTGTTACATTGTAACATTTATGTATGTGATTGGGATCTCGTTTTGAACAAAAGTGAGTTTTTATTATGTGTTATTGTGTTGTAGGTGTTTGTGCTGGATTTCGTTCCGCGCCTGACAGTTTCCCCGGAACTGCAGAACCACGTGAGCCGGGAGTTCCATTCTGTGGCCAAGTCGTTGGGTATGTTTCAATTAGAACTTGAAGTTACACGTTTAAAGAATCATTGTTTGTCAGATAGTGTTTGAATGACTATTATAAAGTATTATTTTGTAAATAGCTGATGATGATGTATGTAGGTATATGAATATTTAATATATATTTTGTCTTCCTAGGTATTCCTAGGTACTCCACGCTTGAGCACTTCCCATTCAGGCAGCGGCATCTGTGGGTCAGAGATGGTGTAAGTATCTATAAGTTTATACTGTGTGCACATGAGGAACTTTAATTTACAGTTATTTGTAGTTGAATGTTATGTTATGTCATAGTAAATGTATTCCTGTAACACTCCAGGTTCACCTGAGCGATGTCGATGGGATGGGCATCCTCACCCAGTTGCTGTGGCAGGCCGCCTACATGCATCTGGAGGTGACAGCGCCAGCTCCCAGGACCCCCCCGAGGTTTGTTGTGGGGTCAGAGGGAAGGGCTGAACGTGGGGAAACAAAAACCTCTCCCCGAGAGGTCTTTGTTTCTCCCCCTTCACCTGCCCCCTCTGACCCGTACGTGTGGATGGAGATGGTCAACGGCAAGAAGGTAATATTTGCATATTGAAATTGTGTTTGTCACACTGATATTTGCAGTGTACAGTTTACTTGAAATATGTTCACCATGCACAAATTGTCATGAAAGTATTGCTATTTGTCTTTGCAGAGGATCCAGTCAGACGAACAGCGTGCTATTCCACCCAAGCGACGTGTGGTTCGGCATGAGGTTTGTAGTATACTTTGATGGTTAAGATATGTATATCCATGTACATGGTTTTTAGGCAATGGCAATTGTGAGTAATATGTATTTTTTATGTGTATTTCACAGGTGGACGGACGTCCGATTGTGCTGAGGGAGTGCTTCATCCCGCTGAATCCTGTCCGGTTCAGCAGTTCCGTGTTGGCTGCCATGGATGCTGTGGTTCCTGCACGTCTTCCGAGCCCTGACCTCCCAGCTGTTCCACAAGGCTCACCGGTAATTTGATAAAAAATGTGATGTGTTGAGTGAGATTTTGTAGAACTGTATTTGTTCCTTTGAAAAATGGAAATATTTGTTCTAAAAGTTTGTTTTCAATTTCTTACATCAGAGACCTATTGTGGAAGGGCGACCGAAGCGTGTGACCTGCAGGAGGAGACTTGCAATGGGCCAGGTTTGTGTTTATTTTATAAATGTAATGACTTATTAGTACAGTTTAAATTTGCATACACCAATAACGTAATATTTTGTTTACTTTGCAGTAACTTGGCAATTATGCAAATGCAAAATAGCAGTTTTGTTAATGTATTTTATTATGTTTGTAGGTGGATGCAACTCCAACTGCTGTGACCAGGTCCTTGGAGCCATCGTCTACCACGGCTGTGGGAGAGGTGGTGGTCAGCAGGTCGGATCTTCCTATTCTGAGCCCACCAGGATTCATCAAAGCTAAGTGTGTAGCTTTTGGTTCTGGTACTGTCAGAGTTGCGCCGTCAACTGCTGATGGTTCTTGCACTGATGGAATGGTTGTGCCGTCAACCGCTGGTGTTTCTTGTAATGATGGAATGGTTGCGCCGTCAACTGCTGGTGTTTCTTGTAATGATGGAATGGTTGCGCCGTCAACTGCTGGTGTTTCTTGTACTGATGGAATGGTTGCGCCGTCAACTGCTGGTGTTTCTTGTAATGATGGAATGGTTGCGCCGTCAACTGCTGGTGTTTCTTGTAATGATGGAATGGTTGCGCCGTCAACTGCTGGTGTTTCTCGTACTGATGGAATGGTTGCGCCGTCAACTGCTGGTGTTTCTTGTACTGATGCAATGGTTGCGCCGTCAACTGCTGATGTTTCTTGTACTGATGGAATGGTTGCGGAGGTGGAGGCGGTGGTCAGCAGGTCGGATCCTCCAATTCTGAGCCCATCAGGATTCATCAAAGGTAAGTGTGATGGCAATCCTCAGTCTTGCATGTGTGCAGAAAAACAGCAAGTAGCTGTTGTTTCTGGTACTAATGTCAGAGTTGCGCCGTCAACTGCTGATGTTTCTTGTACTGGTGGAATGGTTGCGCCGTCAACTCCTGATGTATCTATTGCGTGCAGTGTTGTTGCGGCACTTAAACATGTCATTTCTCCTGTGTGTACATGGAAAGGGAGAGATGTTGATAACATTTGTTCTGAAGGTACCAAGGTCGCTAGTTTTGTAGCTAAATCAAATAGGAGTAGTGGCTTTGAAAATGAGCTGTGTGAGTTTTTTAAACAGCACAGTGTTTTTGGCCAGAAGTGGGATGTTGGTATTGGTCCATCGGTGTACGGAGGTTTTGGCTTGGACGAGTCTGCGTTACTTGAAAAAGTGCAGGAACATTTGATGAGTGATGGAATGTGTCTCTTGAACCTCCACAGTGCCTTTAGTGTGATTATTCAGCACAATGACTACATTGTGTTAGTTGATTGTGGTACTCGTGATGCATCTGGGTTTGCTTCCCACGTTGGTCGGCCTGTAGCTGTTTTCAACACATCCGTGTTGGATATGATGTATCATATCAGTGATCTAGGGAGGTCTTTGGGTGCAGAGTGGTATGCTATTAGCAGCTTGTCTGTGAAGGCAGGTTTAGTTGGTCCTGACATTGACAGTGCTACATTGCTGATAGATGTAGATGTTGATGTCACTGTTGCAAGTGCAGCTGTAGTTGAGGGTGGTAGTTCACAGAGTAATGTTAGTTCTGTCAGGGGATCGTTCCATCAGGGGGATAGCCGTCGGTTTCAATACGCTGGAGCTCAATGTATGGCTATCAGTTTGGTAGCTCTTGCAAAACACTCCACTGATAGCGTGTTTTCATGGCAGACTGACAATCTGGACAAAGTTTTAGTTTTGGGGGATAAGCTGTATAATGAGATAACAGCAGACAGCAATGTCAACAGTAATCAGTCTAAACATCTTTCCGTTTTAGATTTGCCCCCGAAGTCTGTTATTGATGGACAGACATTTGACTTTGAGTATAGGGAGTACGTTTCTGGAGATATTGATGTAGCGACAGGTGATATGATTGATGGTGGTTTAACGACTAGTTTCAGATCTGGATTAATTAAGATGTTTGGTAAATATCACACATGTTTGCTGACAGTGTGTGGTACTACATGTGCAATCATTGGTCACGGTGGCCATTTTGCTCTGGTTGATTCGCATGCACGCAGTGTGGATGGAATGTTGGATGACGAAGGGCAGAGTGTTGTTGTGTATTTCACTTGTCTGGATGATGTATTTGCTCACATCTGCAAATATGCAGCTAATTTTAAAAACAAACCGTTTGAGATTGCTGGTGTTTGTGTAATGCACAGATGTCCAGTTTCACCCAGTCATGTGTTTTCCAGTTCTAAAGTTGTAGAAAGCAGGGGAAGTCAGTTTGGTTGTAATTTACCTGTTCAGCCAAGTACAAGTAAGGGTCAGCCTAGTACAAGTATTAAGCGTAAAAGTCCAAGGGGCGTGTCTTCATCAAAGAAGTTCAAGAACGATTATGCTGAGGTTAATTCAGATGTCGTGTTTGTTGCTGATGTTGTGAGTAAGGGGCTCCAGTTTAAACCGCTTTGTGGGGAGGTTGTAGAAACTTTGTGCAAACAGTTAAATGTTGACTCAGAGAAAGTAGATTTACTTTGTACAGAAGTTGGTCTGTTGGGTGCTCCTTGTCTGAAGGACAAAATAATTGGCGATGGTAACTGTTTCTTTAGAGCAGTTAGTCAGGCTGTGTGTGGTACACAAAAGCATCACAGAAAAATTAGACTTGCTATAGTAAAGCATTTGAAAGCCAATGGTGGTATGTTTAGATCTGAATATTCTTCAATGGAGGAATATCTCACTGTGTCCAAAATGGCCTATGTCGGTAGTTGGGCCACTGAAGTAGAGATTCAAGCAGCAGCAGACTTTTTTGGAGTAAGTATCTTCACTTACTGTGACGGTCGCTGGCTTGAATATAGTTGTAAGGACAGGCCGTTGTCATATCAGGGAATTTATTTAGAAAATTGTAATGGTAATCATTATGAGACTGTTGTTTGTGTTCAGCAGCCAAACATGCAGTGTTGCTATGGGTATTGCAAAGTGGGTAGGTACAATTTTAGAAAAAGTAGTGTTAGTGCAGGCAATGTGACTTCAGTTGCATCCTCAATTTGTGAAGCTGAAGTAGACATTATTGAACCAAATGTATTAAACCTGCGATGTAGTACATTATCTGTAGAAGCTCAATCCCCAAGTAAGTTGTCTCCGTCTAAGCATTTGTTAAGGAAGAAGAAGTTACAACGAAAAATAAGTTATCAGGAAAACAGGCAAAAATGTAGAGAGAAGTGTAAAATAGATTATCAGGAAAGAAATTGGTACAGTGAGAAATTGAAGGAAATTAGTATAACTAAATATCGTACAAATAAGTCTCACAGGGTTAAAGTAAAGCAAATGAGTAAAACTAAATATCGTACAAATAAGTCTCACAGGGTTAAAGTAAAGCAAATGAGTAAAACTAAATATCATATAAATAAGTCTCACAGGGTTAAAGTAAAGCAAATGAGTAAAACTAAATATCGTATAAATAAGTCTCACAGGGTTAAAGTAAAGCAAATGAGTAAAACTAAATATCGTATAAATAAGTCTCACAGGGTTAAAGTAAAGCAAATGAGTAAAACTAAATATCGTTTAAATAAGTCTCACAGGCTGAATGTGAAATCCATAAGTAGAAAGAAATATCATGGAAGTCGTCAATATAGGCAGCGTGTTATTGCACATATCAAATTAAAGAGGCAACATATAAAAGCAATATTGACAGAGTTTGATGTAGTTATGCAGCAGTTTTTGACAAAAGTAAATGATGGCCCGGATTTTGTCTGTAGTGTGTGTTTCAGAAAGATGTTTAGAAATCAAGTTTTATGTTGTAGCATAGAGGATTATAGTAAAACAGAACGAATACATCTAATTGCAAGTAAATGTATTAGTGAAGAATATTTGCATAAATGTAGTACAAATTGTGTATTGCCTTGTCAGTGGTTAGATACAGCTAGGGGTAAGTTGTGGATTTGTTTCACCTGTCACGGTAAAATTAGTAGGGGTACAATGCCTCCTGAATCTGCTTTAAATAATTTGGCAACATCTGTTATTCCACCAGAATTGGCATGCTTGAATAGTTTAGAGCAACATTTAATTGCGCTGCATATTCCGTTCATGAAGCTGTTGGCGTTGCCTAAAGGTGGGCAAAATGGCGTCCATGGGCCTGTAACGTGTGTTCCTGCTAATATTGTACAGACGAGCAATTTGCTGCCGCGTTCAGACATGGACGAATCTTTGATACCTGTAAAACTGAAACGCAAGCTCACATACAAAGGGCATTATGAGTATCAGTATGTGGATAGTATGCGCATCAAACAAGCATTGCAGTATTTGAAACGGACTAATGTACATTATAAGGATGTAGAATTTAATGAAGCGTGGTTAAATGGCTTTTGTAGGGAACAAGAGAGTGTGGCAGAGCACGATAGTATAGCAGTAGATGGTAATGATGACAGTAGTGCTGTTGTTGCTGCTGAGGAAGATGAGCTTTTGCATGACAGACAACAACATTGTATGTTTCAGGACACTTGTCTTATGCCTGTTGACATTGGTCAAGAAGCACTTGATCAATATTTTGATAACGTATTAAATTTAGCTCCAGGAGAAGGCAACACTCCTGTCAAGATGTTGTCTGATCATTCAAATGAAGCAAAGTGTTTCCCAGGGATGTTTCCCACCGGATCTGGGACATACCATGATAGCAGATCTCATCGCTTGACTTTGTGCCGGTATTTTAATAATCGTATTTTACATGCTGATGGTAGATTTGCACAAAATGTTGACTATATCTTCTATGCTCAGTACATGTCTGAGGTTCAACAGGTTGTGTCAAATGTGTCAATAGCATTGCGGAAGGGAAAAGGGGGTCAATTTAAAAGGATATCGTCAAATCTATTAAATGATGAAGAACAGTTTAAGCAGTTTCTGCAGTTTGATGATGGGTATCGCTTTCTCAAACCTATTAGAGGTACCCCATCTTTTTGGCAGGGCGTGCAGCGTGATTTGTTAGCTTGTGTTCGTCAGCTGGGGGTCCCGACGTGGTTTTGTTCTTTTTCTTCTGCTGATTTGCGGTGGAAGAATCTTTTGAGTAGCATATTGAAACAGGAAGGTAGGACAGAGACAGCTGAACAGCTTGAGTGGGCAGATAGATGTGATCTTTTGCGGCGTAATCCTGTTACTGCAGCGAGGATGTTTGATTTTCGCTGGCATTGTTTTTTGAAAGAGGTTTTAATGTCTCCATCTAATCCTATTGGCAAAATAAAAGATTATTTCTATAGGGTTGAATTCCAGCAGCGTGGTTCACCACATGTTCACTGCCTGTTTTGGATAGAAAATGCACCAATAATTGATAAAAATACTGATGAAGAGGTAATTCAGTTTATTGATAAATACGTTGCATGCGAATTACCTGCAGAAGATGACACACTATTGGACATAGTTTCATCTGTGCAGAAGCATTCCAAACGGCATTCCAAAACATGCAAGAAAAACAACACTGTTTGCCGTTTTAATTTTCCTAAGCCACCGTCTGCGAGAACTTTTATATCTCGCCCTTTTGAAGACCAGGAGGGGGATAAGGCATGCACATGTCAGATGGATGGAGCAGACCAAATGGCAGATTGTGCATGCAAACTTAGGAAGAAGAACAAAATACTAGAAAAACAAATTGCAAATAGCATCCTGACAAAAATTAAAGATGCCCTTTCAGATGACAATGCCAGTTTTGACAGTGTAGAGCAGTTGTTTAGTCATTTAAAAATAAATCAAAGGAGATTTGAGAGGGCTTACAATGTTTGTGCTAAGAAGACGCACGTTGTTTTAAGAAGGCAAGCTAATGAGGTTTGGATTAATCAGTACAGTAAACCACTTTTAAAATGTTGGAATGCGAATATTGATATCCAATATGTTGTTGACGCGTATGCTTGTGTAGTGTACATTATTTCCTACATTTCAAAAGCAGAGCGCGAGATGGGACTGTTATTAGCAAATGCACAGAGGGAAGTAGCTAAGGACAAAAGTAGCAGTGCTAAAGACGCACTAAAACGTTTAGGAAGTGTGTATTTACACAATCGGGATTTGTGTGCACAAGAGGCTGTCTACAGGTTGACTGGCATGCATCTGAAGGAGTGTTCTAGGAAAGTCGTTTTTGTTCCTGTCGGAGATAATAATGTTAAAATGAGTTTGCCATTATCCGTGTTAAAACAGAAAGCATCATCAGATGATCTTACCACAGAAGATATGTGGATGACTAGTTCTGTTGACAGATATAAGAATAGGCCAAGAGATGGTACCTTTAACGATATGTGTATGGCAACTTTTGCTTCAGAGTACCGTGTTTTGAGCAAATCCGAGATGTCTGTCAACAGGGTAGAACTACAGAACAATTGTGGCTTCATTTTGAAAAGAACACGTTCTGAACCTGCAGTTGTTCGTTATGTGCGCTTTTCAGAAACCAAGAATCCAGAGTTGTTTCATCAGAGTATTATGCAGTTGTTTTTACCATTTCGCACAGACATGCACCTCAAACCACCAGGTTACGAAACGTTTGAACAGTTCTATAGTCATGGTCACGTGGGGTTAAATGATGGACTGCATTCAGTTAAGTCAATTGTGGATACAAATCGCAGCAGATTTGAAATTAATGGTGATGAACTGGATAATATCCAAAATTCGGTGGACCCTGGTGCAGTTCTGGAAGACGCCTGGTGTGAGCTCTGCCCAGAGCAAGAACAGGAGCGTCTCCAGTGTTTGGCGGAACGTAACGACAATGAACAACCTTTAGATGAGCCAGTAGAAGGTATTCCGGATTTAGCGGTTAGCAATAGGCAGGTTTCTCATTTAGAGAAAAGACAGAATGTCCTGTGTAGAAGTGATGGCTTGGCCTTAATTAGATCCCTTAATGACACACAGCTCGCTATCTTTTACCAGATTAGACAGTGGTGTTTAAGTAAAGTTAATGGTGAAAAAATAGCTCCGTTGCGCGTTTTTGTTACAGGTGGTGCAGGGACAGGTAAGAGCCACTTAATCAAGGCTATCCAATATGAGGCAATGAGGTTGTTGTCGAGAGGGTGTCACAATCCGGATGACATTTCTGTTTTGCTAACTGCTCCTACGGGGATAGCTGCACACAATTTACGTGCAGGTACTATTCACAGTTCATTTGCCATTGGTAAAGATGTACGCTTGCCTTACACGCCACTGGGTGAGGAAAAGCTCAATTCTTTGCGTGCCAAATATAGTAACTTGCAGATAGTGATAATTGATGAAATCTCCATGGTTGATCATAAACTATTGGCCTACATCCATGGACGTTTAAGACAAATTAAACAGTGTGGCGACTATTCCCCATTTGGAAATGTTTGCGTAATTGCAGTTGGAGATTTTTATCAGTTGCCTCCAGTAAAAGGGAAACCGTTGTATTTAGATGACGATAGTGTAGGCTTGTGGACACAGTTTCAGATTGTTGAACTGAAAACGATTGTCCGGCAAAAAGATGCTGTGTTTGCAGAGTTGTTGAATAGGATTAGATGTCGTTCAAAAGGGAACCCCATGCTAGATTCAGACATACAATTATTACAGCATTGTGAAACCGGTGAAGACAGCTCAGATTTACATATTTTCCCAACCAATAAACAAGTAAGTTGCCATAACATTCAACAGTTATTCAAGAGTTGTCCTGACTATGTTCAGATTGAGGCCAAAGATTTTGTAAACAGTAAAACAACAGGCAAGCTTGTGTTGAAGGAAGGACATCATACCCACACAAACAATACGTCTCTGGATCAGACACTGGTTTTGGGGGTAGGTGCCCGTGTAATGCTGTTAAAAAATCTGGATGTGGATGATGGTTTAGTGAACGGTGTGTGCGGCACAGTCACACATGTAGTTTATCCAGATAACGATGACAAGTTCCCGAAAATGATTTATGTAAAGTTTGATGAAGATCAAGTGGGAACTAAAAGGAGGAGTTGCTCTGCATTTGCTGCCGCAGTTGAAATGGGTTCCACGGGCATTGAAGCAGAAGAAGAAAGGGTAACAAAACATGGTGGATTGCGCCGCCAATTTCCGCTCAAGCTTGCCTGGGCTTGTACAGTCCATAAAGTCCAAGGACTTACAGTAGATAAAGCGGTAGTTTCGCTAAAGAAAATCTTTGCAGCTGGTCAAGCATATGTGGCTTTAAGTCGAGTTAGAAGTTTGTCTGGTTTAGTTATTCAGGATTTTCACGAGAAAGCCATATATTGCAAAGACAACATTCAAGCTGCAATTGCAACCATGCCTCCCTTCTTGGTCACAAATGATACAGGTTGTAATTCTACTGCAACATCTTTTAATGTGTTTTTGATGAATGTGCAAAATTTGACTCAACATGTAACTGATTTGGCTTTGTGTACACAGCATCTGCAGCTTAACTGTATTGCTGTTACTGAAACATGGCTGCCTGCAGTGTCCTCATTGGAAACTGTAAAAATGGATGGTTATGCTTTCCACAATCATCCAAGGAGTTTGTCATACAATAGCAGCAACCCTTTATTCAAAGAAATTCAAGACCAACAACATGGTGGAGTTGGCATTTATAGTGCAGACAATTTGGCATACAGTATTATCAAGGTACCTCATGTAAATTTAGAATGTTTGGTTTACAACTGCACTACATACAATATATTAATTGCAGTTCTTTATCGACCACCATCTTACACCATAACTTTGTTCAAAGAAAACCTAGAAAACTTAGTTGATTGGCTAATTGACCAAAGTACCACAGTTGCTGTCATGGGAGATTTCAATGACAACATATTGAAATCATCAAGTATCAGCAAATTAATGACTGACAAAGGCTTTATCCAAATTGTCAAACAAGCAACAACAGAAAAAGGCACATTAATTGATCATGTGTATGTCAAAACAACACACTATGATGTAGAGGCTGTTGTCTTGCCGACATATTTCAGTGACCATGAAGGGATTCTATGTTCATTTACATCAAGGATTTTGGAACAGGAATAAGGACAACTGGAATATCTTCTGTCTATCATGCTAACATTGAACATGCATGTTTTAGTAATGTTGTTGTTATTATAATTTTGTATTTTATATATATATATATTTATTTTTTTATATTGTTTGTTTATTTTTAATTTTTATGAATTGTGTAAATATTTTTGTGTGTTTTTTCCATGTATTTTTTGTATACATGTTTTTTTTTTTTTTTTTTTTACATAATATTACTACACATAGTGGTCTATGACTGTAAACATGTTATTACAACACATAAGATAACATTACAACACATAGTAGTCTATGACTCTAAACATCTTATTACAACACATAAGATAATATTACAACACATAGTGGTCTATGACTGTAAAATTATTATTACAACACATAGTGGTCTATGATTGGCTTAACCTTTCATGTGATGTCAAAAACCAAAAAAAGACACTAGTAATGGTACTCCTAGTTTACTGGGATGGGGTTCGATTCCCTGTGGTGTCCTGCTGATAGTTTTGGCATTTACATGTAAGACCACATATAACTAAATGACAACATTAAAAACTGTAGCTGTCTATCATGTTAACATTAAATAGGAATTGTTTAGTTATTGATGTAGTTATTAGAATTGTTTTTACATTTTTAATGTTGAATTTTAGTTTTATTGTGTAATTTTGTGATTTGCAAACATTTAATATGCACAGGGAGACTCGTTGTACATAACATTAGAGTTAGGGAATGGTAAAAAACTGCATCACAGTTGACAGTCGATTAAAAATGGCTACTTTGACGACAAGCCACAACCACGGCCTTTGATGTAAAATTACAAAGAGCAGAACCATCTTCTGACTATAGTGTCACATTTTGAAGCAGAAAGGGCAAGGGAGATGTTAGTTCACACACAATGGGAAAAAAGACGACTGAATTCAAAATGGCCAACTTTGACATGACGCCACGGCCACGCCCTTTGACATAGAGTCGCAGATAGCACAACTTGTCTCAAGTTACATCTTGTGAGTGTACAGAAGAATTTTGAAGCCCAAGCGACAACTCCCCTGGGAGGAGTTTGTTAAAAAACAACGGCAAAAAAGACGACATTATTGAATATGGCCTACTTTGACGGTATGCCACGGCCACGCCCTTCGACGTAGAGTCCCAAATAGCACAACTTTTCTCAAGTTACATCTTATGAGTGTACCGAAGAATTTTGAAGCCCAAGCGACAACTCCCCTGGGAGGAGTTTGTTAAAATACAACGGCAAAAAAGACGACATTATTGAATATGGCCTACTTTGACGGTATGCCACGGCCACGCCCTTCGACGTAGAGTCCCAAATAGCACAACTTTTCTCAAGTTACATCTTATGAGTGTACCGAAGAATTTTGAAGCCCAAGCGACAACTCCCCTGGGAGGAGTTTGTTAAAATACAACGGCAAAAAAGACGACATTATTGAATATGGCCTACTTTGACGGTATGCCACGGCCACGCCCTTCGACGTAGAGTCCCAAATAGCACAACTTTTCTCAAGTTACATCTTATGAGTGTACCGAAGAATTTTGAAGCCCAAGCGACAACTCCCCTGGGAGGAGTTCGTTCAAATACAACGGCAAAAAATATCACGGAATTGAATATGGCCTACTTTGACGGCCCGCCACGGCCACGCCCTTCGACGTAGAGTCGCAAATAGCACAACTTTTCTCAAGTTCCACCTCCTGAATGGATAAAAAAAATTTGAAGCCCAGGCGACAAATCCTCTGGGAGGAGTTTGTTGAAATAGGAGGCGAAAATTGAAAAATGTCAAAAATTGAAATTAAAATATCTGACTTCCGGTGGGTTTTGGGGTATGGGTCCAAGAGGCTTTTTTGTAGGTCTTGGACCAATACATGTGCCTACCGAGTTTCATACATTTTCGTGAAACGTGGTGTCGGGGCTGTTTTTTTAATTCCCTGTAGGGGGCGCTACAATCACGACAAACACGATTTTTGGTATGTGAGCTCCGGGCACGAGTCTACACATGTCCTGTGAATTTTATATTCATAACTATTACGGTCTTTGTACAGTGATTTATGCTGACATTAGAGCGCCACCTAGTGGCGGAATTTTTTTCTCCTTTTAACGTAAGCCTCAGGGAGCCATGTGCTATCATCGTACCAAGTTTCGTTGAAATCGCACTTGCCGATGTGGAGATATAAACTTCTTAATTTTAAAGAGCGCCACCTAGTGGCGATGGTCTGAAAATTTGTACGATGCTTTATGGAGGGATAAGGAACTATTGACTAAAGTTTGGTGTCGAACAAACATACCAAAGTGGAGAAATGGTCCACTTGCTTTTTTGACGTAAAATTTACATAAATTAAAATATTTATAGCGCGCTTATTTTTTGAAATATCAAAATACTTCCAATTACTTTTGTTCATGGGACAGTCTGGAGATGTTACGTGTGAAGTTTCGTGCGAATCAGAGACAAGCGTACTTATTGCACTTGAAAAAATTAATTTTTGTGTTTTTGCGCTCTAGCGAAAAAACTATTCGGGCGGAGATAGGAGTGGCCGACGTGGGGAGGTGCAGCACTAATTTCTGCATGTATTGATATCAGGTTTTTGAATGTGCGACAAAGTATGGCGGAGTTATGAGCGTTACGGTTTTGCTCAGAATAGCGCCACCTAGTGGTTTTCCAAGTGTGCGACATGAACGTGACGCATAGAATATATAATTTTTCACCAGCCCCGACAACGTTGCCAAATAAAAACAGTCAAATGTTTATGTTGAGATGGTGCAAATCGCCGGCAAAGTTCCCCGAAATAATAATAATAATAATAATAATAATAAACGAAGCAATTTCAATAGGGACCTTCCAGTTTCACTGGCTCGGTCCCTAATTAAAGCTCCAAGGAGCTGTGTGCGGGACCTCGCCGAGTCCGTCGGGGCGTGTCGTGGATAGTGTCGCGACAGGTTGGCGTCCGACGCGGTCCATGCAGTGTGCGGTAGACCGGGGCGTTCACAGGGAGACGCGTAGTAGCTAACATTAGGGTCAGGGAATGGCACAAATCGCATCAGTTTGACATTCCATTCAAAGTGGCCAACTTTGACGATACGCCACGGACACGCCCTGTGACGTAGAGTCGCAAAGAGCACAATGTTTGTTCGGCACCATCTTCTGACTGTACTGATGGATTTTGAAGCAGAACAAACAAATTCCCTGGGGGGAGTTTGGTCACAAACATTGGAAAAAAAGACCACAGAACCAACTTTGACGGAACGCCACGGCCACGCCCTTTGACGTAGAGTCGCAAGGAGCACAATGTTTGTTCAGCACCATCTTCTGACTGTACTGACAAATTTTAAAGCAGAACAAATAAAATCCCTGGGAGGAGTTAGTTCCCAAACATGGGAAAAAAATACCACTGAATTAAAAATGGCCAACTTTGACGGCACGCCACGGCCACGCCCTTCGATGTAGAGTCGCAATTAGCACAACTTTTCTCAAGTAACATCTTGTGAGTGAACTAAAGAATTTTGAAGCCCAAGGGACAACTCCCCTGGGAGGAGTTTGTTCAAATACAACGGCAAAAAAGATCACGGAATTGAATATGGCCTACTTTGACGGCCCGCCACGGCCACGCCCTTCGATGTAGAGTCGCAAATAGCACAACTTTTCTCAAGTTCCACCTCCTGAACGTATACAAAAAATTTGAAGCCCAGGCGACAAATACTCTGGGAGGAGTTCGTTGAAATAGGAGGCGAAAATTGAAAAATGTCAAAAATTGAAATGAAAATATCTGACTTCCGGTGGGTTTTGGGGTATGGGTCCAAGAGGCTTTTTTGTAGGTATTGGACTGTTACATGGGCCTACCGAGTTTCATAAATATCCGTGAAACGGGGTGTCGGGGCTGCTTTTTAAAATTCCTGTAGGGGGCGCTACAACCACGACAAACATGATTTTTGGTACCTGAGCTCCGGGCACTAGTGTACACATGTCCTGTGAATTTCATATTCATAACTATTACGGTCTTTGTACAGTGATTTATGCTGACATTAGAGCGCCACCTAGTGGCGGAATTTTTTTCTCCTTTTAACGTAAGCCTCAGGGCGCCATGTGCTATCATCATACCAAGTTTCGTTTAAATCGCACTTGCCGATGTGGAGATATAAACTTCTTAATTTTAAAGAGCGCCACCTAGTGGCGATGGTCTGAAAATGTGTACGATGGTTAATGGAGGTATGAGGAACTATTGACCAAAGTTTGGTGTCGAACAAACATACGAAAGTGGAGAAATGGTCCACTTGCTTTTTTGACGTCAAATTTACATAAATTAAAATATTTATAGCGCGCTTAATTTTTGAAATATTGAAATACTTCCAATTACTTTTTTTCATGGGACAGTCTGGAGATGCTACCTGTGAAGTTTTGTGCGAATCAGAGAAAGGCTCATAGTTGGAACCTATAGACGTAGTATTTGCGAGTTTTCGCGCTGTAGCGAAAAAAAAATGTAGGCGGAAGTGGGCGTGGCCTATATGAGGAGGTGCAGCAATGTTTCCTGCATGTGTGGATATAAGGTTTATGAATGTGCGACCAAGTATGCAGGAGTTATGAGCGTTACGGAATTTGGTCAAAAATAGCGCCACCTAGTGGTCTTCCAAGTGTGCGACACGAAAGTGACGCATATAATCTAGGAGCGGGCAGGTACCCCGACAAGTTTGGCAAATAAAAAAGACTTTTCGTATATATTCAGGGTATGAAAAACGCAGGAAATCGGCTGAAAAATAAGAATAATAAGAATAAACGAAGCAATTTCAATAGGGACCTTCCAGTTTCACTGGCTCGGTCCCTAATTAAAGCTCCAAGGAGCTGTGTGCGGGACCTCGCCGAGTCCGTCGGGGCGTGTCGTGGATAGTGTCGCGACAGGTTGGCGTCCGACGCGGTCCATGCAGTGTGCGGTAGACCGGGGCGTTCACAGGGAGACTCGTAGTAGCTAACATTAGGGTCAGGGAATGGCACAAATCGCATCAGTTTGACATTCCATTCAAAATGGCCAACTTTGACGATACGCCACGGACACGCCCTGTGACGTAGAGTCGCAAAGAGCACAATGTTTGTTCGGCACCATCTTCTGACTGTACTGATGGATTTTGAAGCAGAACAAACAAATTCCCTGGGGGGAGTTTGTTCACAAACATTGGGAAAAAAGACCACTGAATTCAAAATGGCCAACTTTGACGGCACGCCATGGACACGCCCTTTGACGTAGAGTCGCAAATAGCACAACTTTTCTCAAGTAACATCTTGTGAGTGAACTGAAGAATTTTGAAGCCCAAGGGACAACTCCCCTGGGAGGAGTTTGTTCAAATACAACGGCAAAAAAGATCACGGAATTGAATATGGCCTACTTTGACGGCCCGCCACGGCCACGCCCTTCGATGTAGAGTCGCAAATAGCACAACTTTTCTCAAGTTCCACCTCCTGAACGTATACAAAAAATTTGAAGCCCAGGCGACAAATACTCTGGGAGGAGTTCGTTGAAATAGGAGGCGAAAATTGAAAAATGTCAAAAATTGAAATGAAAATATCTGACTTCCGGTGGGTTTTGGGGTATGGGTCCAAGAGGCTTTTTTGTAGGTCCTGGACTGTTACATGGGCCTACCGAGTTTCATTAATATCCGTGAAACGGGGTGTCGGGGCTGCTTTTTAAAATTCCTGTAGGGGGCGCTACAACCACGACAAACATGATTTTTGGTACCTGAGCTCCGGGCACTAGTGTACACATGTCCTGTGAATTTCATATTCATAACTATTACGGTCTTTGTACAGTGATTTATGCTGACATTAGAGCGCCACCTAGTGGCGGAATTTTTTTCTCCTTTTAACGTAAGCCTCAGGGAGCCATGTGCTATCATCGTACCAAGTTTCGTTTAAATCGCACTTGCCGATGTGGAGATATAAACTTCTTAATTTTAAAGAGCGCCACCTAGTGGCGATGGTCTGAAAATGTGTACGATGGTTAATGGAGGTATGAGGAACTATTGACCAAAGTTTGGTGTCGAACAAACATACGAAAGTGGAGAAATGGTCCACTTGCTTTTTTGACGTCAAATTTACATAAATTAAAATATTTATAGCGCGCTTATTTTTTGAAATATTAAAAAACTTTGAATTACTTTTTTTCATGGGACAGTCTGGAGATGCTACCTGTGAAGTTTCGTGCGAATCAGAGAAAGGCGCATAGTTGGAACCTCTAGACGTAGTATTTGCGAGTTTTCGCGCTGTAGCGAAAAAAAAATGTAGGCGGAAGTGGGCGTGGCCTATATGAGGAGGTGCAGCAATGTTTCCTGCATGTGTGGATATAAGGTTTATGAATGTGCGACCAAGTATGCGGGAGTTATGAGCATTACGGAAAATGCTCAAAAACAGCGCCACCTAGTGGTCTTCCAAGTGTGCGACATGAACGTGACGCATAGAATATATAATTTTTCACCAGCCCCGATAACTTTGCCAAATAAAAAAGAGTTTTCGTATACGTTGAGATAGTGCAAATCGCCGTCAAAGCGCAGAAAAAGAATAATAATAATAAACGAAGCAATTTCAATAGGGACCTTCCAGTTTCACTGGCTCGGTCCCTAATTAAAGCTCCAAGGAGCTGTGTGCGGGACCTCGCCGAGTCCGTCGGGGCGTGTCGTGGATAGTGTCGCGACAGGTTGGCGTCCGACGCGGTCCATGCAGTGTGCGGTAGACCGGGGCGGTCACAGGGAGAATCGTTGTAGCATGCACATATGCACAGATAGACACACACACACACAGTAGTCTACAATTTGTCACATCAGCACGGATGCTTAGCTTACATTAGTGATTAGCAGAGGCTTATTTTGTACTGTTAAAATATGACATCCACTTCTGTCGCAACCACTTGCTTTGATTTTTCCTACCAGTAAATTGATGTCGATGCCATTCAAAGATTAACAAGGCCTGTACCATCCAAGAAAAGAGCAGAAATGGAAATTGGCTCCATCTAGTGGTGTGGATGGGAATTACATTTTTTTGGTGTTTTAATGGTGCTTCCACTGGGACACGCTGAACGCGCTAACGTTGGCTGATATAGTGGACAAAACAGCTGAGTTATTAGCTGAGCTCTGGATAAAACACACTGGGAATGTTACTAAATAGCATTAAAGTTGGTATTTAAAGTCATGATGACATGAGTTTATGCTGTAAAGTAAAGATTGCAATTATCAACTTTAGTTTATCATGTTGTCCAGGCGTTTGTGTTGATGCCCCGCCCCCTTTCTGCCCGCCCCCTTTCTGCCCTGCGCTGTGATTGGCTGATTTGAACCTATTCAGAGGGAAAGTATAAATGGCTTGCTCAAAGTCCAGAGCTGGTCTTGCTTTTTGTGGAACAGAGAGGAGAGGAGCTGTTTTGCATTTTTCAAGGACTTGAAGTTTGTGATCCCTTTTCTTCTTACGGTAAGTTTATTTATCATTCCTCTTTCATCAGTTTATTCAAAGTTGTAATGGGGCTTAAATTGTAGTCAATAGTTGATTATATGTGAACAGCAGCAGTTTTTGTTATATTGGTACTATAATGTTGGTTACTTTCACTGTATGTACACAGCACACTGTGTTTAATAACCTTAGACCTAACACAGATATATAAATATGTGTGTAACTCTATCAAGTATAGTATATACCATATATATATATGGTAACTCCTGCTGTAATAAATGTACTTTAGATGGTATGACATTTTCACAGTACTATCTGTATTTAGTTATATATTAGTTAATGGCCATTGCCATTATGTTTAAGTACAAATGGACATGATTCAGTAGAATTATTTTGTTTTTAAAACTAATGAGTAATGTGGAGTTTGTAGAAGTAAACTGAGGAAAGAGATTAAGTGTAATGTAGACAGCACAAATAGTAAGTAGTGGTTATAGAGAAACCAACTTTTCAATGGGTGTTTCAGCCAACAACTGTGGTTAGAGTAGTTGGCTGTAAACATTATTTATATAACTAAAGGCCACTGTTGTAATCTGTCTGAAAGAATCACCCATTGAAACAGTTGGTTTCATTATAACTACCTTACTTACTATTTGTGCTGTATAACTCTAACCAGAGTTATTGGCTGAAACACCCATTGAAACAGTTGGTTTCATTATAACTACCTTACTTACTATTTGTGCTGTATAACTGTAACCTGAGTTGTTGGCTGAAACACCCATTGAAACAGTTGGTTTATTTAATGACTACTTTACTTACTATTTGTGCTGTTTACATTACACTTAATCACTTTCCTCAGCTTACTCCTACAAACTCCACATTACTCATTAGTGTAAGGTGTGATAGGGTGTGGCAATCAGACAATGTACCTTTCATACACAAATGACAACAGTGGCCTTTAGTTATGTAAATGGTTGTTTACAGCCAAGTACTCTAACCAGAATTGTTGGCTGAATCACCCATTGAAACAGCTACCCTACTTACTATTTTTGCTGTATAACTCTAACCAGGTTAGAGTTATACAGCACCAATAGTAAGTAAGGTAGTTATAATGAAACCAACTGTTTCAATGGGTGATTTAGGCAACAACTGTGGTTAGAGTACTTGGCTGTAAACAATCATTTACATAACTTAAGGCCACTGTTGTAATCTGTGTATGAAAGAAAGGTAATCTGTCTGAGTGCCACACCCTATCACACCTTGAACTAATGAGTAATGTGGAGTTTGTAGGAGTAAGCTGAGGAAAGTGATTAAGTGTAATGTAAACAGCACAAATAGTAAGTAAAGTAGTAATTAAAGAAACCATGGGTGATTTAGCCAAAAACTCTGGTTAGAGTACTTGGCTGTAAACAACCATTTACATAACTAAAGGCCACTGTTGTAATCTGTGTATGAAAGAAAGGTACTTTAGTTATGTAAATGGTTGTTTACAGCCAAGTACTGTAACCAGAATTGTTGGCTGAATCACCCATTGAAACAGTTGGTTTCATTATAACTACCTTACTTACTATTTGTGCTGTATAACTGTAACCTGGTCAGAGTTATACAGCATAAATAGTAAGTAAGTACTAGTATTTCTACTACTAGTAAGTAAGTACTATTTGTGCTGTATAACTCTAACCTGGTTAGTTATAATGAAACCAACTGTTTCAATGGGTGATTCAGCCAACAATTCTGGTTAGAGTACTTGGCTGTAAACAACCATTTACATAACTAAAGGCCATTGTTGTAATTTGTGTATGAAAGGTACATTGTCTGATTGCCACACCCTATCACACCTTGTACATTTAACTAATGATTTTATTTGGCTTAGTATCTGTGTACAGCAGCTCTCTTTATCATGGTATTGTGGCATATGGCAGCTCACTGTACTTGTAGTGTGGTAGTAATTGTGATTACAGGTTTCATTAGTTTACAATGTGAATTTTCCATTGAGCATAAAGTGTGTTGTTGTAATGTCATCACTAATGAATCATATGTGTATATGTATATATGTATGTATGTATGTATGTATGTATGTATGTATGTTTATATATGCTTTCAGATGCCACGTGGGAAGTCGTTTCGTCGTTCTGTGGCTGCTAGGAGGAGAGAGGCAGTTCGAGCGGAGGTGAAGCATCTACCACCGAGTCCTGAGTTTGTTGAAGGTATGTAGCCAGTTGATGTGTCTATTTTTCATCAAGTTCTATGTGTACAGTGAAGTTAAATTGTAAATTAGGTTAATGTTTGTTTTTGATGAGTTATTTTTGTCTGTCTGTGTATAGGTCGTGGTACGGGGACCCGCAGTCGTCCGAGGCAGTACCCTGATTCTGTGTCTGGGAAGACACACAAACTGGTGGTACCAGCTCATTCCGTTGATAAGAAGGTAATGTATTGTTTATTTGTTAAGAATGTGTTAAGAAATGTTGTTAGTCAAAACGTGATTTCTAAATAGGTTCTTCTATTTTTCCAGTTCGTTCTTGTCGTTGGGGATTCCCATCTGCGCACTGTTGCAGATGGGAATGTCATGATGCCAAAGGGAAATCTTTCCTTTGGCATCATGACAACCCCAGGGGCTAGTGCGTGCCATCTTAGGACGGAGTTGCTGCATGCCACACTGCCCCGGACCCCGGACGCAGTGTGCATCCTGGCCCCCAGCAACAACCTGACGACCAGCAGCACCCCCGCTGTGGCCGGAGAGGAGTTCCGGAAGCTCCTGATCAGCGCGCGTGAGCGTTGGCACAACGTAAGTTACTTTGTTTATACTCTGTGTTATTTATTGTGTGTTCAGTAAATGCAATGCTTAAATGAGGTGTTACATTGTAACATTTATGTATGTGATTGGGATCTCGTTTTGAACAAAAGTGAGTTTTTATTATGTGTTATTGTGTTGTAGGTGTTTGTGCTGGATTTCGTTCCGCGTCTGACAGTTTCCCCGGAACTGCAGAACCACGTGAGCCGGGAGTTCCATTCTGTGGCCAAGTCGTTGGGTATGTTTCAATTAGAACTTGAAGTTACACGTTTAAAGAATCATTGTTTGTCAGATAGTGTTTGAATGACTATTATAAAGTATTATTTTGTAAATAGCTGATGATGATGTATGTAGGTATATGAATATTTAATATATATTTTGTCTTCCTAGGTATTCCTAGGTACTCCACGCTTGAGCACTTCCCATTCAGGCAGCGGCATCTGTGGGTCAGAGATGGTGTAAGTATCTATAAGTTTATACTGTGTGCACATGAGGAACTTTAATTTACAGTTATTTGTAGTTGAATGTTATGTTATGTTATGTCATAGTAAATGTATTCCTGTAACACTCCAGGTTCACCTGAGCGATGTCGATGGGATGGGCATCCTCACCCAGTTGCTGTGGCAGGCCGCCTACATGCATCTGGAGGTGACAGCGCCAGCTCCCAGGACCCCCCCGAGGTTTGTTGTGGGGTCAGAGGGAAGGGCTGAACGTGGGGAAACAAAAACCTCTCCCCGAGAGGTCTTTGTTTCTCCCCCCTTCACCTGCCCCCTCTGACCCGTACGTGTGGATGGAGATGGTCAACGGCAAGAAGGTAATATTTGCATATTGAAATTGTGTTTGTCACACTGATATTTGCAGTGTACAGTTTACTTGAAATATGTTCACCATGCACAAATTGTCATGAAAGTATTGCTATTTGTCTTTGCAGAGGATCCAGTCAGACGAACAGCGTGCTATTCCACCCAAGCGACGTGTGGTTCGGCATGAGGTTTGTAGTATACTTTGATGGTTAAGATATGTATATCCATGTACATGGTTTTTAGGCAATGGCAATTGTGAGTAATATGTATTTTTTATGTGTATTTCACAGGTGGACGGACGTCCGATTGTGCTGAGGGAGTGCTTCATCCCGCTGAATCCTGTCCGGTTCAGCAGTTCCGTGTTGGCTGCCATGGATGCTGTGGTTCCCGCACGTCTTCCGAGCCCTGACCTCCCAGCTGTTCCACAAGGCTCACCGGTAATTTGATAAAAAATGTGATGTGTTGAGTGAGATTTTGTAGAACTGTATTTGTTCCTTTGAAAAATGGAAATATTTGTTCTAAAAGTTTGTTTTCAATTTCTTACATCAGAGACCTATTGTGGAAGGGCGACCGAAGCGTGTGACCTGCAGGAGGAGACTTGCAATGGGCCAGGTTTGTGTTTATTTTATAAATGTAATGACTTATTAGTACAGTTTAAATTTGCATACACCAATAACGTAATGGTTTGTTTACTTTGCAGTAACTTGGCAATTATGCAAATGCAAAATAGCAGTTTTGTTAATGTATTTTATTATGTTTGTAGGTGGATGCAACTCCAACTGCTGTGACCAGATCCTTGGAGCCATCGTCTACCACGGCTGTGGGAGAGGTGGTGGTCAGCAGGTCGGATCTTCCTATTCTGAGCCCACCAGGATTCATCAAAGCTAAGTGTGTAGCTTTTGGTTCTGGTACTGTCAGAGTTGCGCCGTCAACTGCTGATGGTTCTTGCACTGATGGAATGGTTGCGCCGTCAACTGCTGGTGTTTCTTGTTTTGATGGAATGGTTGCGCCGTCAACTGCTGGTGTTTCTTGTACTGATGGAATGGTTGCGCCGTCAACTGCTGGTGTTTCTTGTACTGATGGAATGGTTGCGCCGTCAACTGCTGGTGTTTCTTGTAATGATGGAATGGTTGCGCCGTCAACTGCTGGTGTTTCTTGTACTGATGGAATGGTTGCGCCGTCAACTGCTGGTGTTTCTTGTACTGATGCAATGGTTGCGCCGTCAACTGCTGATGTTTCTTGTACTGATGGAATGGTTGCGGTGGTGGAGGAGGTGGAGGCGGTGGTCAGCAGGTCGGATCCTCCAATTCTGAGCCCATCAGGATTCATCAAAGGTAAGTGTGATGGCAATCCTCAGTCTTGCATGTGTGCAGAAAAACAGCAAGTAGCTGTTGTTTCTGGTACTAATGTCAGAGTTGCGCCGTCAACTGCTGATGTTTCTTGTACTGGTGGAATGGTTGCGCCGTCAACTCCTGATGTATCTATTGCGTGCAGTGTTGTTGCGGCACTTAAACATGTCATTTCTCCTGTGTGTACATGGAAAGGGAGAGATGTTGATAACATTTGTTCTGAAGGTACCAAGGTGGCTAGTTTTGTAGCTAAATCAAATAGGAGTAGTGGCTTTGAAAATGAGCTGTGTGAGTTCTTTAAACAGCACAGTGTTTTTGGCCAGAAGTGGGATGTTGGTATTGGTCCATCGGTGTACGGAGGTTTTGGCTTGGACGAGTCTGCGTTACTTGAAAAAGTGCAGGAACATTTGATGAGTGATGGAATGTGTCTCTTGAACCTCCACAGTGCCTTTAGTGTGATTATTCAGCACAATGACTACATTGTGTTAGTTGATTGTGGTACTCGTGATGCATCTGGGTTTGCTTCCCACGTTGGTCGGCCTGTAGCTGTTTTCAACACATCCGTGTTGGATATGATGTATCATATCAGTGATCTAGGGAGGTCTTTGGGTGCAGAGTGGTATGCTATTAGCAGCTTGTCTGTGAAGGCAGGTTTAGTTGGTCCTGACATTGACAGTGCTACATTGCTGATAGATGTAGATGTTGATGTCACTGTTGCAAGTGCAGCTGTAGTTGAGGGTGGTAGTTCACAGAGTAATGTTAGTTCTGTCAGGGGATCGTTCCATCAGGGGGATAGCCGTCGGTTTCAACACGCTGGAGCTCAATGTATGGCTATCAGTTTGGTAGCTCTTGCAAAACACTCCACTGATAGCGTGTTTTCATGGCAGACTGACAATCTGGACAAAGTTGTAGTTTTGGGGGATAAGCTGTATAATGAGATAACAGCAGACAGCAATCTGAACAGTAATCAGTCTAAACATCTCTGTGTTTTAGATTTGCCCCCGAAGTCTGTTATTGATGGACAGACATTTGACTTTGAGTATAGGGAGTACGTTTCTGGAGATATTGATGTAGCGACAGGTGATATGATTGATGGTGGTTTAACGACTAGTTTCAGATCTGGATTAATTAAGATGTTTGGTAAATATCACACATGTTTGCTGACAGTGTGTGGTACTACATGTGCAATCATTGGTCACGGTGGCCATTTTGCTCTGGTTGATTCGCATGCACGCAGTGTGGATGGGATGTTGGATGACGAAGGGCAGAGTGTTGTTGTGTACTTCACTTGTCTGGATGATGTATTTGCTCACATCTGCAAATATGCAGCTAATTTTAAAAACAAACCGTTTGAGATTGCTGGTGTTTGTGTAATGCACAGATGTCCAGTTTCACCCAGTCATGTGTTTTCCAGTGCAAAAGTTGTAGAAAGCAGGGGAAGTCAGTTTGGTTGTAATGTACTTGTTCAGCCAAGTACAAGTAAGGATCAGCCTAGTACAAGTGTTAAGCGTAAAAGTCCAAGGAGCATGTCTTCATCAAAGAAGTTAAAAACCAGCGATTATGCTGAGGTTAATTCAGATGTTGTTTTTGTTGCTGATGTTGTGAGTAAGGGGCTCCAGTTTAAACCGCTTTGTGGGGAAGTTGTAGAAACTTTGTGCAAACAGTTAAATGTTGACTCAGAGAAAGTAGATTTACTTTGTACAGAAGTTGGTCTGTTGGGTGCTCCTTGTCTGAAGGACAAAATAATTGGCGATGGTAACTGTTTCTTTAGAGCAGTTAGTCAGGCTGTGTGTGGTACACAGAAGCATCACAGAAAAATTAGACTTGCTATAGTAAAGCATTTGAAAGCCAATGGTGGTATTTTTAGATCTGAATATTCTTCAATGGAGGAATATCTCACTGTGTCCAAAATGGCCTATGTCGGTAGTTGGGCCACTGAAGTAGAGATTCAAGCAGCAGCAGACTTTTTTGGAGTAAGTATATTCACTTACTGTGACGGTCGCTGGCTTGAATATAGTTGTAAGGACAGGCCGTTGTCATATCAGGGAATTTATTTAGGAAAACTGTAATGGTAACCATTATGAGACGGTTGTTTGTGTTCAGCAGCCAAACATGCAGTGTTGCTATGGGTATTGCAAAGGTGGGTAGGGTACTAATTTTAGAAAACGTAGTAGTATTGCAGGACAATGTGACTTCAGCTGCATCCTCAATTTGTGAAGCTGAAGTAGACATTATTGAACCAAATGTATTAAACCTGCGGATGGTAGTACATTATCTGTAGAAGCTCAATCCCCAAGTAAGTTGTCCTCCGTCTAAGCATTTGTTAAGGAAAAATAAGTTACAAAAAAAAAGTAAAATATCAGGAAAACAGGCGAAAAATGTCTAGAAAAATAGGAAAATATTATCAGGAAGAAAATTGGTACAAGGAGAAATTGAAGGAAATGAGTATAACTAAATATCGTACAAATAAGTCTCACAGAGACAAGGTAAAGTGAAATGAGTAAAAACTAATATAGTAAAAATAAGGTCTACAGGGACAAAGTAAAGGTAATGAGTAAAACTAAATATCGGTACAAATAAGTGTCTCAGAGGAACACAGTAAAGGAAATGAGTAAAACTAAATATCGTAAAAATAAGTCTCACAGGGACACAGTAAAGGAAATGAGTAAAACTAAATATCGTACAAATAAGTCTCACAGGGACAGAGTAAAGGAAATGAGTAAAACTAAATATCGTACAAATAAGTCTCACAGGGTCAGAGTAAAGGAAATGAGTATAACTAAATATCGTACAAATAAGTCTCACAGGGTTAGAGTAAAGGAAATGAGTATAACTAAATATCGTACAAATAAGTCTCACAGGGTTAGAGTAAAGGAAATTAGTAAAATTAAATATCGTACAAATAAGTCTCACAGGCTGAATGTGAAATCCATGAGTAGAAAGAAATATCATGGAAATCGTCAGTATAGGCAGCGTGTTATTGCACATATCAAATTAAAGAGGCAACATATAAAGGCAACATTGACTGAGTTTGATGTAGTTATGCAGCAGTTTTTGGCTAAAGTAAATGATGGCCCAGATTTTGTCTGTTGTGTGTGTTTCAGAAAGCTGTTTAGAAATCAAGTTGTATGTTGTAGCATGGAGGATTATAGTAAAAGAAAAGAAATAGGTTTAATTGCAAGTAAATGTATTAGTGAAGAATATTTGCATAAATGTAGTACAGATTGTGTATTGCCTTGTCAGTGGTTAGATACAGCTAGGGGTCAGTTGTGGATTTGTTTCACCTGTCACGGTAAAATTAGTAGGGGTACAATGCCTCCTGAATCTGCTTTAAATAATTTGGCAACATCTTCTATTCCACCAGAATTGGCATGCTTGAATAGTTTAGAGCAACATTTAATTGCGCTGCATATTCCGTTCATGAAGCTGTTGGCGTTGCCTAAAGGTGGGCAAAATGGCGTCCATGGGCCTGTAACGTGTGTTCCTGCTAATATTGTACAGACGAGCAATTTGCTGCCGCGTTCAGACATGGACGAATCTTTGATACCTGTAAAACTGAAACGCAAGCTCACATACAAAGGGCATTATGAGTATCAGTATGTGGATAGTATGCGCATCAAACAAGCATTGCAGTATTTGAAACGGACTAATGTACATTATAAGGATGTAGAATTTAATGAAGCGTGGTTAAATGGCTTTTGTAGGGAACAAGAGAGTGTGGCAGAGCAGGATAGTATAGCAGTAGATGGTAATGATGACAGTAATGCTGTTGTTGCTGCTGAGGAAGATGAGCTTTTGCATGACAGACAACAACATTGTATGTTTCAGGACACTTGTCTTATGCCTGTTGACATTGGTCAAGAAGCACTTGATCAATATTTTGATAACGTATTAAATTTAGCTCCAGGAGAAGGCAACACTCCTGTCAAGATGTTGTCTGATCATTCAAATGAAGCAAAGTGTTTCCCAGGGATGTTTCCCACCGGATCTGGGACATACCATGATAGCAGATCTCATCGCTTGACTTTGTGCCGGTATTTTAATAATCGTATTTTACATGCTGATGGTAGATTTGCACAAAATGTTGACTATATCTTCTATGCTCAGTACATGTCTGAGGTTCAACAGGTTGTGTCAAATGTGTCAATAGCATTGCGGAAGGGAAAAGGGGGTCAATTTAAAAAGATATCGTCAAATCTATTAAATGATGAAGAACAGTTTAAGCAGTTTCTGCAGTTTGATGATGGGTATCGCTTTCTCAAACCTATTAGAGGTACCCCATCTTTTTGGCAGGGCGTGCAGCGTGATTTGTTAGCTTGTGTTCGTCAGCTGGGGGTCCCGACGTGGTTTTGTTCTTTTTCTTCTGCTGATTTGCGGTGGAAGAATCTTTTGAGTAGCATATTGAAACAGGAAGGTAGGACAGAGACAGCCGAACAGCTCGAGTGGGCAGATAGATGTGATCTTTTGCGGCGTAATCCTGTTACTGCAGCGAGGATGTTTGATTTTCGCTGGCATTGTTTTTTGAAAGAGGTTTTAATGTCTCCATCTAATCCTATTGGCAAAATAAAAGATTATTTCTATAGGGTTGAATTCCAGCAGCGTGGTTCACCACATGTTCACTGCCTGTTTTGGATAGAAAATGCACCAATAATTGATAAAAATACTGATGAAGAGGTAATTCAGTTTATTGATAAATACGTTGCATGCAAATTACCTGCAGAAGATGACACACTATTGGACATAGTTTCATCTGTGCAGAAGCATTCCAAACGGCATTCCAAAACATGCAAGAAAAACAACACAGTTTGCCGTTTTAATTTTCCTAAGCCACCATCTGCGAGAACTTTTATATCTCGCCCTTTTGAAGACCAGGAGGGGGATAAGGCATGCACATGTCAGATGGATGGAGCAGACCAATTGGCAGATTGTGCATGCAAACTTAGGAAGAAGAACAAAATACTAGAAAAACAAATTGCAAATAGCATCCTGACAAAAATTAAAGATGCCCTTTCAGATGACAATGCCAGTTTTGACAGTGTGGAGCAGTTGTTTAGTCATTTAAAAATAAATCAAAGGAGATTTGAGAGGGCTTACAATGTTTGTGCTAAGAAGACGCACGTTGTTTTAAGAAGGCAAGCCAATGAGGTTTGGATTAATCAATACAGTAAACCACTTTTAAAATGTTGGAATGCGAATATTGATATCCAATATGTTGTTGACGCGTATGCTTGTGTAGTGTACATTATTTCCTACATTTCAAAAGCAGAGCGTGAGATGGGACTGTTATTAGCAAATGCACAGAGGGAAGTAGCTAAGGACAAAAGTAGCAGTGCTAAAGATGCACTAAAACGTTTAGGAAGTGTGTATTTACACAATCGGGATTTGTGTGCACAAGAGGCTGTCTACAGGTTGACTGGCATGCATCTGAAGGAGTGTTCTAGGAAAGTAGTTTTTGTTCCTGTCGGAGATAATAATGTTAAAATGAGTTTGCCATTATCCGTGTTAAAACAGAAAGCATCATCAGATGATCTTACCACAGAAGATATGTGGATGACTAGTTCTGTTGACAGATATAAGAATAGGCCAAGAGATGGTACCTTTAACGATATGTGTATGGCAACTTTTGCTTCAGAGTACCGTGTTTTGAGCAAATCCGAGATGTCTGTCAACAGGGTAGAACTACAGAACAATTGTGGCTTCATTTTGAAAAGAACACGTTCTGAACCTGCAGTTGTTCGTTATGTGCGCTTTTCAGAAACCAAGAATCCAGAGTTGTTTCACCAGAGTATTATGCAGTTGTTTTTACCATTTCGCACAGACATGCACCTGAAACCACCAGGTTACGAAACGTTTGAACAGTTCTATAGTCATGGTCACGTGGGGTTAAATGATGGACTGCATTCAGTTAAGTCAATTGTGGATACAAATCGCAGCAGATTTGAAATTAATGGTGATGAACTGGATAATATCCAAAATTCGGTGGACCCTGGGGCAGTTCTGGAAGACGCCTGGTGTGAGCTCTGCCCAGAGCAAGAACAGGAGCGTCTCCAGTGTTTGGAGGAACGTAACGACAATGAACAACCTTTAGATGAGCCAGTAGAAGGTATTCCGGATTTAGCGGTTAGCAATAGGCAGGTTTCTCATTTAGAGAAAAGACAGAATGTCCTGTGTAGAAGTGATGGCTTGGCCTTAATTAGATCCCTTAATGACACACAGCTTGCTATCTTTTACCAGATTAGACAGTGGTGTTTAAGTAAAGTTAATGGTGAAAAAATAGCTCCGTTGCGCGTTTTTGTTACAGGTGGTGCAGGGACAGGTAAGAGCCACTTAATCAAGGCTATCCAATATGAGGCAATGAGGTTGTTGTCGAGAGGGTGTCACAATCCGGATGACATTTCTGTTTTGCTAACTGCTCCTACGGGGATAGCTGCACACAATTTACGTGCAGGTACTATTCACAGTTCATTTGCCATTGGTAAAGATGTACGCTTGCCTTACACGCCACTGGGTGAGGAAAAGCTCAATTCTTTGCGTGCCAAATATAGTAACTTGCAGATAGTGATAATTGATGAAATCTCCATGGTTGATCATAAACTATTGGCCTACATCCATGGACGTTTAAGACAAATTAAACAGTGTGGCGACTATTCCCCATTTGGAAATGTTAGCGTAATTGCAGTTGGAGATTTTTATCAGTTGCCTCCAGTAAAAGGGAAACCGTTATACTTAGATGACGATAGCGTAGGCTTGTGGACACAGTTTCAGATTGTTGAACTGAAAACGATTGTCCGACAAAAAGATGTTGTGTTTGCAGAGTTGTTGAATAGGATTAGATGTCGTTCAAAAGGGAACCCCATGCTAGATTCAGACATACAATTATTACAGCATTGTGAAACCGGTGAAGACAGCTCAGATTTACATATTTTCCCAACCAATAAACAAGTAAGTTGCCATAACATTCAACAGTTATTCAAGAGTTGTCCTGACTATGTTCAGATTGAGGCCAAAGATTTTGTAAACAGTAAAACAACAGGCAAGCTTGTGTTGAAGGAAGGACATCATACCCACACAAACAATACGTCTCTGGATCAGACACTGGTTTTGGGGGTAGGTGCCCGTGTAATGCTGTTAAAAAATCTGGATGTGGATGATGGTTTAGTGAACGGTGTGTGCGGCACAGTCACACATGTAGTTTATCCAGATAACGATGACAAGTTCCCGAAAATGATTTATGTAAAGTTTGATGAAGATCAAGTGGGAACTAAAAGGAGGAGTTGCTCTGCATTTGCTGCCGCAGTTGAAATGGGTTCCACGGGCATTGAAGCAGAAGAAGAAAGGGTAACAAAACATGGTGGATTGCGCCGCCAATTTCCGCTCAAGCTTGCCTGGGCTTGTACAGTCCATAAAGTCCAAGGACTTACAGTAGATAAAGCGGTAGTTTCGCTAAAGAAAATCTTTGCAGCTGGTCAAGCATATGTGGCTTTAAGTCGAGTTAGAAGTTTGTCTGGTTTAGTTATTCAGGATTTTCACGAGAAAGCCATATATTGCAAAGACAACATTCAAGCTGCAATTGCAACCATGCCTCCCTTCTTGGTCACAAATGATACAGGTTGTAATTCTACTGCAACATCTTTTAATGTGTTTTTGATGAATGTGCAAAATTTGACTCAACATGTAACTGATTTGGCTTTGTGTACACAGCATCTGCAGCTTAACTGTATTGCTGTTACTGAAACATGGCTGCCTGCAGTGTCCTCATTGGAAACTGTAAAAATGGATGGTTATGCTTTTCACAATCATCCAAGGAGTTTGTCATACAATAGCAGCAACCCTTTATTCAAAGAAATTCAAGACCAACAACATGGTGGAGTTGGCATTTATAGTGCAGACAATTTGGCATACAGTATTATCAAGGTACCACATGTAAATGTAGAATGTTTGGTTTACAACTGCACTACATACAATATATTAATTGCAGTTATTTATCGACCACCATCTTACACCATAACTTTGTTTAAAGAAAACCTTGAAAACTTAGTTGATTGGCTAATTGACCAAAGTAGCACAATAGCTGTCATGGGAGATTTCAATGACAACATATTGAAATCATCAAGTATCAGCAAATTAATGACTGACAAAGGCTTTATCCAAATTGTCAAACAAGCAACAACAGAAAAAGGCACATTAATTGATCATGTGTATGTCAAAACAACACATTATGATGTACAGTCTGTTGTCTTGCCCACATATTTCAGTGACCATCAAGGGATTCTATGTTCATTTACATCTAGGAGTTTGGAACAGGAATAAGGATAACTGGAATATCTTCTGTCTATCATGTTAACATTGAACATGCATGTTTTAGTAATGTTGTATGTTATGTCTATAGATTTATATATTTATATATATTTATTTTTAATATATTTATTTTTTCTTATTTCTTTTTATGAATTGTGTAAAAAAAAATTTTAGTGTTTTTTCCATGTATTTTTTGTATACATGTTTTTTTTTAACATAATATTACTACACATAGTGGTCTATGACTTTAAACATCTTATTACAACACATAAGATAATATTACAACACATAGTGGTCTATGACTCCAAACATCTTATTACAACACATAAGACAATATTACAACACATAGTGGTCTATGACTGTAAAATTATTATTACAACACATAGTGGTCTATGATTGGCTTAACCTTTCATGTGATGTCAAAAACCAAAAAAAGACACTAGTAATGGTACTCCTAGTTTACTGGGATGGGGTTCGATTCCCTGTGGTGTCCTGCTGATAGTTTTGGCATTTACATGTAAGACCATAAATGACAATAGTAAAAACTGTAGGTGTCTATCATGCTAACATTAAATAGGAATTGTTTAGTTATTGATGTAGTTATTAGAAATTTTTTATATTTTCTACTTTACAATTTTAATGTTTAATTTTAGTTTTATTGTGTAATTTTGTGATTTGCAAACATTTAATATGCACAGGGAGACTCGTTGTACATAACATTAGAGTTAGGGAATGGTAAAAAACTGCATCACAGTTGACAGTCGATTAAAAATGGCTACTTTGACGACAAGCCACAACCACGGCCTTTGATGTAAAATCACAAAGAGCAGAACGTTTGTTCAACCCCATCTTCTGATTATAGTGACACATTTTGAAGCAGAAAGGGCAAGGGAGGAGTTAGTTCACAAACAATGGGAAAAAAGACGACTGAATTAAAAATGGCCAACTTTGACATGACGCCACGGCCACGCCCTTTGACATAGAGTCGCAGATAGCACAACTTGTCTCAAGTTACATCTTGTGAGTGTACGGAAGAATTTTGAAGCCCAAGCGACAACTCCCCTGGGAGGAGTTTGTTAAAATACAACGGCAAAAAAGACGACATTATTGAATATGGCCTACTTTGACGGTATGCCACGGCCACGCCCTTCGACGTAGAATCACACAGAGCACAATGTTTGTTCAGCACCATCTTCTGACTGTACTGACAAATTTTAAAGCAGAACAGATAAAATCCCTGAGAGGAGTTAGTTCAAATACAACGGCAGAAAAGACTACGGAATTGAATATGGCCAACTTTGACGACACGCCACGGCCACGCCCTTTGACGTAGAGTGCCAAATAGCACAACTTTTCTCAAGTTCCACCTCCTGAACGTATAAAAAAAATGTGAAGCCCAGGCGACAAATCCTCTGGGAGGAGTTTGTTGAAATAGGAGGCGAAAATTGAAAAATGTCAAAAATTGAAATGAAAATATCTGACTTCCGGTGGGTTTTGGGGTATGGGTCCAAGAGGCTTTTTTGTAGGTCTTGGCCTGTTACATGGGCCTACCGAGTTTCATAAATATCCGTGAAACGGGGTGTCGGGGCTGCTTTTTAAAATTCCTGTAGGGGGCGCTACAACCACGACAAACATGATTTTTGGTATCTGAGCTCCGGGCACTAGTCTACACATGTCCTGTGAATTTCATATTCATAACTATTACGGACTTTGTACAGTGATTTATGCTGACATTAGAGCGCCATCTAGTGGCGGAATTTTTTTCTCCTTTTAACGTAAGCCTCAGGGAGCCATGTGCTACCATCCTACCAAGTGTCGTTGAAATCGCACTTGCCGATGTGGAGATATAAACTTCTTAATTTTAAAGAGCGCCACCTAGTGGCGATGGTCTGAAAATTTGTTATATGGTTAATGGAGGTATGTGGAACTATTGACTAAAGTTTGGTGTCGAACAAACATACAAAAGTGGAGAAATGGTCCACTTGCTTTTTTGACGTAAAATGTACACAAATTTAAATATTTATAGCGCGCTTATTTTTTGAAATATTAAAAAACTTTGAATTACTTTTTTTCATGGGACAGTCTGGAGATGCTACCTGTGAAGTTTCGTGCGAATCAAAGAAAGGCGCATGGTTGGAACCTATGGACGTAGTATTTGCGAGTTTTCGCGCTGTAGCGAAAAAAAAATGTAGGCGGAAGTGGGCGTGGCCTATATGAGGAGGTGCAGCAATGTTTCCTGCATGTGTGGATATAAGGTTTATGAATGTGCGACCAAGTATGCGGGAGTTATGAGCGTTACGGATTTTGCTCAAAAAGAGCGCCACCTAGTGGTCTTCCTAGTGTGCGACATGAAAGTGACGCATATAATCTAGGAGCGGGCAGGTACCCCCACAAGTTTGGCAAATAAAAAATACATTTTTTATATATTCAGGGTATGAAAAACGCAGGGAATCGGCTGAAAAATAATAATAATAATAATAATAGGAATAATAATAATAAACGAAGCAATTTCAAAAGGGACCTTCCAGTTTCACTGGCTCGGTCCCTAATAAACAGAGCAATTTCAATAGGGACCTTCCAGTTTCACTGGCTCGGTCCCTAATAATAAACGAAGCAATTTCAATAGGGACCTTCCAGTTTCACTGGCTCGGTCCCTAATTAAAGCTCCAAGGAGCTGTGTGCGGGACCTCGCCGAGTCCGTCGGGGCGTGTCGTGGATAGTGTCGCGACAGGTTGGCGTCCGACGCGGTCCATGCAGTGTGCGGTAGACCGGGGCGTTCACAGGGAGACGCGTAGTAGCTAACATTAGGGTCAGGGAATGGCACAAATCGCATCAGTTTGACATTCCATTCAAAGTGGCCAACTTTGACCATACGCCACGGACACGCCCTGTGACGTAGAGTCGCAAAGAGCACAATGTTTGTTCGGCACCATGTTCTGACTGTACTGATGGATTTTGAAGCAGAATAAACAAATTCCCTGGGGGGAGTTTGTTCACAAACATTTGGAAAAAAGACCACTGAATTCAAAATGGCCAACTTTGACGGCACGCCATGGACACGCCCTTTTACGTAGAGTCGCAAATATCACAAGCTTTGTTTAGCACCATGTTCTGATTGCACTGATGGATTTTGAAGCAGAACAAACAAATTCTCTGGGGGGAGTTTGGTCACAAACATTGGAAAAAAAGACCACAGAACCAACTTTGACGGAACGCCACGGCCACGCCCTTTGACGTAGAGTCGCAAGGAGCACAATGTTTGTTCAGCACCATCTTCTGACTTTACTGACAAATTTTAAAGCAGAACAAATAAAATCCCTGGGAGGAGTTAGTTCCCAAACATCGGAAAAAAATACCACTGAATTAAAAATGGCCAACTTTGACGGCATGCCACGGCCACGCCCTTCGACGTAGAGTCGCAAATAGCACAACTTTTCTCAAGTAACATCTTATGAGTGAACTGAAGAATTTTGAAGCCCAAGGGACAACTCCCCTGGGAGGAGTTTGTTCAAATACAATGGCAAAAAAGATCACGGAATTGAATATGGCCTACTTTGACGGCACGCCACGGCCACGCCCTTCGATGTAGAGTCGCAATTAGCACAACTTTTCTCAAGTACCATCTTGTGAGTGTATTGAAGAATTTTGAAGCCCAAGCGACAACTCCCCTGGGAGGAGTTTGTTCAAATACAACTGCAAAAAAGATCACGGAATTGAATATGGCCTACTTTGACGGCCCGCCACGGCCACGCCCTTTGACGTAGAGTCGCAAATAGCACAACTTTTCTCAAGTTCCACCTCCTGAACGTATAAAACAAATTTGAAGCCCAGGCGACAAATCCTCTGGGAGGAGTTCGTTGAAATAGGAGGCGAAAATTGAAAAATGTCAAAAATTGAAATGAAAATATCTGACTTCCGGTGGGTTTTGGGGTATGGGTCCAAGAGGCTTTTTTGTAGGTCTTGGACTGTTACATGGGCCTACCGAGTTTCATAAATATCCGTGAAACGGGGTGTCGGGGCTGCTTTTTAAAATTCCTGTAGGGGGCGCTACAACAACGACAAACATGATTTTTGGTACCTGTGCTCCGGGCACTAGTCTACACATGTGCTGTGAATTTCATATTCATAACTATTACGGTCTTTGTACAGTGATTTATGCTGACATTAGAGCGCCACCTAGTGGCGGAATTTTGTTCTCGTTTTAACGTAAGCCTCAGGGAGCCATGTGCTATCATCGTACCAAGTTTCGTTTAAATCGCACTTGCCGATGTGGAGATATAAACTTCTTAATTTTAAAGAGCGCCACCTAGTGGCGATGGTCTGAAAATTTGTTACATGGTTAATGGAGGTATATGGAACTATTGACTAAAGTTTGGTGTCGAACAAACATACGAAAGTGGAGAAATGGTCCACTTGCTTTTTTGACGTAAAATTTACACAAATTAAAATATTTATAGCGCGCTTATTTTTTGAAATATTAAAAAACTTTGGATTACTTTTTTTCATGGGACAGTCTGGAGATGCTACCTGTGAAGTTTCGTGCGAATCAAAGAAAGGCGCATGGTTGCAACCTGTGGACGTAGTATTTGCGAGTTTTCGCGCTGTAGCGGAAAAAAAATTTAGGCGGAAGTGGGCGTGGCCTATATGAGGAGGTGCAGCAATGATTCCTGCATGTGTGGATATAAGGTTTATGAATGTGCGACCAAGTATGCCGGAGTTATGAGTGTTACGGAATTTGGTCAAAAATAGCGCCACCTAGTGGTCTTCCAAGTGTGCGACATGAACGTGACGCATAGAATATATAATTTTTCACCAGGCCTGACAACTTTGCCAAATAAAAAAGACTTTTCATACACGTTGACATGGTCAAATTCGCCGTCAAAGCGCAGAAAAAAAAGAATAATAATAAACGAAGCAATTTCAATAGGGACCTTCCAGTTTCACTGGCTCGGTCCCTAATAATAATAATAATAATAAACGAAGCAATTTCAATAGGGACCTTCCAGTTTCACTGGCTCGGTCCCTAATAATAATAAACGAAGCAATTTCAATAGGGACCTTCCAGTTTCACTGGCTCGGTCCCTAATAAGAAACGAAGCAATTTCAAGAGGGACCTTCCAGTTTTACTGGCTCTGTCCCTAATAATAAACGAAGCAATTTCAATAGGGACCTTCCAGTTTCACTGGCTCGGTCCCTAATAATAAACGAAGCAATTTCAATAGGGACCTTCCAGTTTTACTGGCTCGGTCCCTAATAATAAACAGACCAATTTTAATAGGGACCGTCCAGGTTTACTGGCTCGGTCCCTAATAAACAAAGCAATTTCAATAGGGACCTTCCAGTTTTACTGGCTCGGTCCCTAATAATAAACAAAGTAATTTCAAAAGGGACCTTTCCAGTTTTACTGGCTCGGTCCCTAATAAACGAAGCAATTTCAATTCATGGATTCCACATGACGTCACTGTATATTAGCGCCGCCATCTTTGTGACCTATTTGTGGTCCGCCCCCGCCCACAGCCGTAAGGTCACAGTGTTGTTACGTTACCAAAACCAGTCGAGGACGAGGAAAATCAGCGAGAGAACGTTAAGATAAAAGATTTTAAAGATGCCGGGAATATGTTGTGCTGTGGGATGCGATACCAGTCGACTGAGAAACCCTGAACTAAAGTTTTATTCGATTCCAAAACACATTGACCGACGGAAAAAATGGTTGGCCGCGATAAGGAGGGATCACTGGCAGCCATCATTAAACTCCAGGTTGTGCAGTCAACACTTCGTGTCCGGTAAGTCCTAAACTCTATCTAATCTTGGTATGTTATCTTTTGGAAACCCCTTAAAAAACACACGAAAAATGATTAACTACCAGGTGCCATATCCGTGCTTCCTTCACCCACCCAGCAACAGAGTACTGGTAGGCATCCGTGCTTTTAAAAGCTCTCAGGCTGTCTCGGCTGTAGGGGGACGGATTGTGTATCAAATATATATAAATATCCGGGAACGTGAGTTGAGGTAGACGTTTTGCAGAGGTTAGTGGACAAAATACTGTTGCGGGTATTAAATATGGGTCGCAACCGAGGATAGAAACTTTGGACAAATAGCGTTCTTTCTCCGTCTGATTTAAATGCGCTGTGTGTACCGCCATCAAACTGTCAAATTCGGTCACAAAGATGGCGGCAGTCTAGAATTTGTGACGTCAGTGGAATCTATGAATAGGGACCTTTCCAGTTTTACTGGCTCAGTCCCTAATAATAAATATAGCTGCAAGCAGCAATGAGGGGCCCATGCCAATCGGGCGATCAATGGAATAATAGATACATCAAACCGTTCCCAAGATATAAGCTCACATCGAAATCTGTGCCTTCGCCGCTGCTTTCGATTGGCTGTAGCGGGCGCACGAAGTTGAAATTGAAACCACCTCTTCAGTGTTCCGTTCTGCCGAGGCCATTTTCACAAGATTTCAACAAATCAAAGCGTAGCACGGCAAGTTGTTTTCATCTACTGCTCTCACTCGCATGTCATGTCACATGGTAGTGTCTTGTGTACTTGAACCCCACATGGCCAAGTGTTTCGACACTGATTGGTTAGATTGTGTAAAACACTTGTGAAAATTGCGATCTTGTGATCGCAAAAAAAAAAGATGTGAAAATTGCGGTCTTTCACATTGCGATGACACATTGAAATTCCATTAATCGTTCAGCCCTAGAAAGGGAGGGAGCAGAGAGGGTCTTACCTACAGCACCTTTAAATTCATATGCATAAAAGAGGTTGTTGATCACATGTATTGTGCCATTTTATACGTTGCTATAAATGCCAGCATCACGATATCGACTTAAGAGAATATTTGTATTCGTACCACTGGGCCTTTCCGGTTGCGTCGCTCCAGCCATTCATGCTTCCAGGTGGGCATGCATGTAGCTTTAAGTTTCTCCCGAATCATTCGCTCCTCGGGTCGGTCCTCGATCTTCTGCAATCCCCTTGGGGTCAGCTTCATCGCCATATCACAGCTTAAAAGGACAAGAAAGACCAGAGGGAACAAATTATATTAAAGCAAGATTACTTCAATTTTAATTTGGATTAAAATAAACTTTTAGAAAAAGTTGTATTGGAGTCATGGGGTTAATGGTAATCGGCTGTAATAATCACACCAACAATGTAACCTAACCTTTAAACAGTGTTTCCCACAGGATTTTGTGAGACTATGGTGGGTGGATCTCGGACCCTCTAGGGGGGTCCAGGGGTGCACGCTAAATGCATCAATCTGGTGCACTTTGAAAGCAAAATTAAGAGGCTAGATCTATGAAGACCTGTGTGCTCTTGTAAACAATTTAATCATAAACACATTGGTTGTATAGATACGAATGGTGAAAACACAAAATCAACTAGAGCATACATCTGAGCCATCAAAGAAATTAAGCAAACGTGGTTAACTGTGTTGAACTAGTTTATATTTTAGAAAATAAAATAATAAATAATTAATCCCATCATCCCTATTTACAAACTTTGCACCCCGAATTCGGACATTTGATTTTCCTGGGCTTTGAGAAAAACAGCTCTAATGCCTGTTGGTAATTAAATGCCTCTGGACTCGGCCCATTGATCGAGACCCTCAGGCAGGCAGCCAGGTGCTTCCACTTGTCGGAAAAGCCGGTAGCAGCGGTAGGAACTGACGGCAACAGCTATTGACTTGGCCTAGCTAACCTAGCTAGCCCTTTTTACTGTTGGCGTTTTATTTGATTTTAACATCTGAATGTTAGTGAGAAGAAGAAAATGTCAAAGCCAGTAAAGTACCAGAAGCGGGATAAAACAGTGGTTAAAGCTAGCGAGTGAGTCCGGGAGAGGGCGTAACTTGTGTTTCGCAGCGGCGGAAAACACAAGTTACAGATCTTAATTATGTTATGAGAAGTGTAAGAATTCTTTTTGGTTCATTCTGAGACTGTGGCGGGACAAATTAGACCATGGCGGGCCGCCACAGTCTAAGTAATTAATGGGAAACACTGCTTTAAAGTTTAAAGACTTCATTATATAGTTGTCAAGGAAGTGATTAAACAACTACAATCTTTACATTTTTGTGTTTTGCCGTCCAAGGATATGCTCTTATTTAGTTTGAGTGTACAACGACAACAGAACATGACTGCCTCCACTCTGAATAAAAGGTTGTATTGTGGCCACCCCCACACTTCTCAAGTAACAGCTATCCCAAATTGCCATGAGTCAAGACAAAGGGGCATTGTTTCTTGTGCAGGTGGGACATGAAAAAGCCAGCAGGCAGGCAGGTCAAATTCAAACCTCCACGTAAGCAAAGAGTGTGCCCCAGTCAATAGTGGCTGTGCACACACCCTTTCTCATGGGCAATGGCACTCCCAAAATCAGGTTTCCTCCTTATACAATCCCTGCTGCAGGGGACAGCAGATCCAGAGAGCATACAAGTAGTATAAAGATGAGAGAAGAGGGTTTGCACCAACATCATGAGACATATTTCAGTTACTCATATTTTCTATCTGGCAATATTTTTCTATCAATATTTTCTAACATAAGCGTACTGCTTCATATTATGGCAATAGCAAGTTTCCGCCGAAGAAATCACGGAAAAGTTGGTCCATTGCCATCACTGATCATTTTTTGTGGAAACAGAAATGTTGCAGACTAGGGCTGGGTTACATGGCCAATATATATACATTAGGGATGGGCATAATTAATCGATGATCGATCATTGATCGTTAAGAAATGTGTCGATCAATTTATATTGTTATCGATCAAAAGGACGTTGTGTTGCTGTGAGTCTTGAAGCGGTGCGGTGATCGCGGCTTTTGTTCCCCGTGTCTGATCGCTGTAATTCGGAGCGTGAATATCGGTTGAATATCTAATATCTTTCTAACTTTAAAAAACACTTTAGTATTTTTTAAGACGATAGCCGCACATCCCTCATCCTGGACTCCGCTATTAACATGAACCGCTCCGCCGGAGGAGCCACACACACACACGCACCGGACACCACAATACCAACACACATGTTTTACATTTGATTTTAAATAAAGTTGTGTGCAGTTATACGGTTAAATACGATTATTGATTAATGACCGATCGCGTACTGCGGTCAAGACAGCCGTCTCTCGGTTTCGCGTGGTCAAGCCGCTCCAACATTTTCAATATTTCCATAACTGTTACATTTTAACAAAACGTTCAGCCTCATATATGTTTTCTGACTAAGGTATTTCTTTTAGATAGTTCATGCAATTGTTTCTAAATGTGTGACTCATCTTTGTCGCGAGCCTTTTCCGAGCGCCGCTGCATATTGTATCGGCATATGTCGGCCTTTTCCCTTTTATTCAAAACAGTCCTATACAGTTCAATGCCCACTTTTACTGCCTTGTTTGATTATTGTTGGCCGATAAGTAGGCTACTTATTAGGGATGCACCGATCCGATATTAGGATCGGATATCGGCCCCGATATCAACATTTTAGCTGGATCGGGTATCGGTAAAAGCAACCCGATCCGTAAAACCGATCCGTCCTTTTTTAAATAATAGTTTAAAACATATTACGCAACACGGGCTACGTCATCATGCCGCGACGCGCGAGCAGTGAGTGGAGGCGCGGCGACAGACAGTATGGAGCGCACAAAGGGGTCTGTGATATGGCGGTATTTCAACCTTACCACACCAACTAGTACGACGGCAATTTGCAATGGATGTAAAGTGAGTGTAATTAAGCACCTGCAGAAACACCATGCAAAGGAGCACGAGGAGTTCCAGCAGCTCAACAGGTCCAAAGGAACCTCGGGTGATGGAGGTAGCACACAGCTAACTTTAGCAGAGACGCTACAGCGACGGGAAAAAATTCCTAATAACAGCGTGAAGGCCATGAAGATAACCGATAAAGTTCTCGAGTTTATTGTGTTGGATGGTCTACCAATGTCGTCTGTGGAAAAGTTGGGCTTTCAACGTCTAATGGATCACTTGGAGCCAAGGTACAATATACCGAATAAACAGAATGCAGATAATGTTACAATCACATGTTATCTTTTAACATTATCTTTCTGCAAAAGTGTGTTGACTTCACATTGCTGTGAGAATTTAGAGCTCCAGCAAGCCATGAATGGTGTAGAATTGCACCATGTTGTGTAGTTGGCTATTATTTGTTTTTAATATTTTGTGACTGTGTGTGCATAGTACAATTCAGTTTGAGTTTCTTTCAACATTTGTATTTATTTTGTATTTGTTTAATATTGTTCATTCATTTTTATTTGTTTAATAGTTCACCAAATGTTTACTGTTACAATTATTTACTTGAATATAAATGCTGATGCATAGATTATTGCTGCTGTTGCACATTTTTCTGTACTTTTGTTATAAATAAATGGTTCATTCATTGCATTAATTTGTGTAATAGTTCATTGCATTAATTTGTTTAATCTTATTACATTTGTCTCAGAAAAGAAAGGTGCCTTCAATGCCTTCAGTATGTCTGTCCTGTTGAGGTTTGTAGTTTCTTAAATCAACAATGATATCGGATCGGTATCGGGTATCGACCGATACGCAAGACCCCAGCATCGGTATCGGTATCGGAACTGAAAAAGTTGGATCGGTGCATCCCTACTACTTATTGTAATTGGAATACAGATGTAGTCTTGTTGGATCATTTCCAAACCTTTAAGAGCGCATGTAGGCGCAATGTTCGGCTTTTACGAGCGCCGCATAGGCCTATAACCAGGGACGGGCTGCCATAGGGAGGTTCGGCCGGACGATTTCAGGCCGATTATTTTGTATTTTTTATTTTGTGTATTATTATTTTTGGGCCGGTCCAGATTATTGGGCCGGTCCAGGACTGTCATAATACGTCGGTCGTAGGTCCGGGGTGCGCTACAAATTGGTGCGCTAATTTGAGTTCAACAGATTTATTTAATGTATGCATAATGACATGTCAGGATCAAAATGCCCCATTCCCCCAATTCAAGGAAAAGTTAGACAAATCAAACGCAGCGGGATGCGGGGGGGGGGCGTAGTAGATTACATCACTACTATTTAAACAAATAAAATTGTCACTGTAGGTTATAATAAAATAGTGTCTTTGTTTATATTCAGTTACTCTTTCCATTTGTAATAATAAATTATAGCATAACTTAGTGGCTGTAGACAACTTTTCAACTTTTCCCACCCCAGCGTTTCAAAGTGGTATTATTTTTGCTCCGCTGTCGCAAAGACAAACCGAATCGCTTTCTCTTTCCATAGAGCTTAGCAACCACAAGACACGCATTGGTTTGGAAATCTCTGCGAAAGAAACAATCAACACTTTGGAAATAATAACAAAAGAAGCATGTTCACCGAGGAGAAATTGGCATCATTTTATTTGGACAGGCAAAAGCTATTGTAATGATGTGCATTGCATAGTAATACCATAGTTTGAGTATTGCTTTGCACAAACAGTTATCGGCAACAGGGGTTGGCATCGGGGTGGAGGTGGGGGGCAGAAGAAAACATTAGGAGGAAAACCGTGAGTTTATTCATTCATTTGGTCTATAATGGAGACAAAAAGCAGACACAAATTCTTTGTGTTCAGAAAAGCAAACTGGGTTGGTAGCCTGACTGGATCGCCTGGCGAGTCGCGACATAAGGTTTATTGACATTTTAGTTGCTCAATGCAACTAAAATGTAGTGTACGCAGATATAAGTAGTGTCATTAGATTAGCTTTACTTCGGTTGTTCCACCGTCTGCCATTTCACCACGAAGTTGTCATCATTATATTTATGTTGTGCAGCGTCAAGTGTTTCATCAAATTGAAGTTATTTCCCCCCTTATACGAAAGTTATATTGCACTTGTTACATGGGCTGCTGTTATTTTTTGTTTTAGTAAAGCCATACTTATGAGTGTTTTACTTCAGACATGATGGCTGCAGCTGGGCAGCTGTAGAGAGGAAAGTGCTCTACAACTTTTTTGCCTATTGCGTAACCGGAAATAAATGTAGTCATTCGGTCCGGGTAGAACCGACCATGTTGCCACCCGTACCATTCGGTTCCAAGGATGTCCCGATACAACTTTTTCACTTCCAATACGATACCGATATTGTAGCCTTGAGTATTGGCCGATACCGATATCAATACGATACCAGCACGAATAATACATACTTTTATTCCTTATTTTGTTGTGTGGTATGTTAGAAAAGGCTTGATCAAGTGATGTTACTGATGTTACTGATGTTGTAGTGATGTAACAAAAAACAATAGTCAGCAACAGTAGGTATGGGAAAAACTGACCCATTTATTATTATCCAGCACTTCTATAATAGGTGACTCTGGTTCACACTCCAACACTGTAGGTGGCGGTAATGCACCTTAAGGTTGGTGCCGGCCGCCATAAATGCCAAAGAAGAAGAGCGCCCCTATCCAGCCAATAGAATGTCTCTGATCCAGCATGCACAGCCCACGTGATCACAACAACGACAACGTGTGTGCTTGTAGCAAGGAGGAGTGATGTCGGCCGTGTGGAAGTAGTTTACCGTAAACTCGGACAAAGACGTTGCAGCTAAGTGCAACATTTGTCATGCGCAAGTGTCCCGTGGAGGGACAGAACCGGGAAGGTTCAATACAAGCAACCTCATCGCACATTTGAAAAGATACCTGCTTGGAAAAATGGACTGCTTATATCGGAGCGCTTATATCAGAGATTTTAGATGCAGTCCGATAAAATCTGATATTCGCTTTTTTGGCTGATATCAAGACTGATATCCGATATCAATATCGGATCGGGACATCGGGACATCCCTACTCTACTGAGGAAAACAGACTCAAAAATAACTGTCGAAAATAAATCTCAATGTATCATCGTTATCGTGGAAGATTTTATTGTGAAAATGATCAAGATCGTTTTATCCGCCAGCCCTATTGCAGAGTGCCGACCGTGATTTTTCACAACACGGGTAAAAAAAAGATAGCAGCAAGTAGTAGTTAATGGTAATTAACTTTAGACAAATACACTACAGTGCCAGTACCATTAATTTGCTTCCGCTAAGATTACATTATTAAATCTGGCTTAAAGAAAATTATAATTGTAATCGCTTTTTGAGTCAACCAGACGATGCAAGTAGTGTGGAAGCAAAGAATCGCGATACTTGCATGAACAGATTTTGCCTTCCCTCCCTAGTGGCAAGTGGCATGCCTCTGCGATTCATATCACCGATTCCTCATGACAATTGGAAAAAGACGATATCGTCGATCAGCACAATCCTACTATGCACTTTGTCTTGCAACCCTGGAGTTCTGGTTTGAGCCCCAGCTGCGTAGCGGCTGTGGTGTCAAGAGAACAACTGACCCCTAAACTATAGGAACCTATAGCGCCATTTTCAGCCCTGCCGAAAAAAACATGCCAAAAGAAAGTGACTTCAACCCGCACTAAGGGGATTACACAGTGGTTCTAAGCCTACCATTTAAGTCCAAGATGAGCAAAAAGTTTATTTCAAAAACAACTACTAGCTGAAACGGAACATTATCCAATTATCTGCCATCATTGTCCCTGCAAGTGTGTGTTCGCCATCAATGGACTCAAAACATACTTTACATCCAAAATGTTTCTAATTCTAATCTTGTCAGAAAACGTTTGCGTTATTGCTTAGCTTAAAAAACAACCAGTATTTTTTTACTTTCCTTATTCCTTGCCATCTCAGTCAAACTAATTAAACAATGAAACTACTTGTTTCATCCCTGTCATGGAACACTATGACCCAGATAAAGACCCTAAGGCTTGTCAATCAAAAAGTAACAGGTCAGATTGGCGACCAACTTCCCAAAACAAAAAGCCAAAAATAACATGTGAAAGAAGAGTGTTGTCGAGGCTCAAAAATCAAGTGGTGTTTGTTTGGCAATGATAAAATATTACGTAGTGCACCTTTAATTGGAGAAAAACTGACAAACTTCAGTGTGTTGTTATGTACAAAAGACAATTGAGCAGGGCTGCAACAATTAGTCGATGGACAGAAAATTAATGAAATACATTTTTTATAATCGATTTACGATTTATTTTTGGGTCCTTTATCAAGTACAAATAACAAACATTTTCTGATTGATGCTTCAGAAATTCCCATTTGGTTCAACGGATCAGTATAAAATGAATACTTTTTCTTGACTGCTTGTCAGATAAAGCAGGACATCTAAGACATCACTTTGGAATCTGATAACTTGTGATGGCATTTGCTATTATTTATGAACATTTCTAGACTTAATGATTAAAAAAATGATTGTTACATTATGAAAATAATAGTTGCAGCCCTACAATTGAGTTGAAAAACTCGAGAAACCAAACATACGATAAGTGTTTTTTAAAATAAGCTAATAATAGAAGAATAAAATGCAATGTGATCAGCTGAAGTCAAAAAGCATAATAGAATATACCATAGAACACACGCATGCCTACATACATATTCAACACAAACAACTTGTAAATAACAAGTTGATAATTGAATAGTAGGCCAATTCAAGTCAATCATATTGGCATAGCCTCTTATCCAGGAAAATAGTGTGTCCATCATACCCGACCAGTTAGAATGATGTCTGCATGTGGATTTCACTTTAAGAAATGCAACCCATATTTTGCTAATTCTGATATCCCAGAAAATGCACAGACCTAGTTTCCACTATTTTTGATCCAACTACTGCTAGTTACTACATCCACGTGAACCCATTGGCCTACAACAGTTCCACCGATTCGACTGATTTAATTTTAAACCAATTTACAGTCAAACGTAAGGTGACGTACTAAGACTTTGCCTCAAGGTGGTTGGCTCAATAGTACATGATCCCATCTTTAGCATATGGAGCAGTTGCAGCTTTTTTAAATAGGCTAAAACACTCTGAGCCGCCAGTTTGTTAGTTCATACACATAGGCATTTAACAAAATGGCACGGTAGTCTTGCAAGGTACCTTGCCAGTAAACTACAAAGTCGTATATAGCTCCAACTTGCTGTTATTATAGACTACTGTTTGGATAGTCGCCAGAAATACCCTGTCAAATACGATGCGAATTAAATGTATGTTTTGCTTATCAAACACGTTTGATCAATTATCTCGACTGAGACTTTGGGTGCCAACTTCGAAAACCGTTACCTGTTTTGTGCTGCATTTACTTCCAGTGCCGATCCCGAGGTAGCCTCAAACAGTCCGTACTGGTCACTGCAATGAACTGTCGAAGTTTTACACTTGTTCTCCGCGTCTAAAAGACTGCATTTGGACTCCGTTAAAAGCGTTAGCGGTTGAGTTAAAAGCGGACTACATTGCTTATTATAGTCCGTGAGATGGCACACAGTTGACTTTTGGAAGTGCTTTTCATCTGGCGAGGAACTTGACAAAACGTGATTGCGTTGTTGCGATGTTATCGGGACTCTCTCGGGTAATCCTGAGGTACCAGGCGCCTCACTTCTGACTTTAGACATCTCTCTGCGCCTCCAGTGTAAAAGTTCCCCATGGCAAGAATCCGATTTGCTCAAACTACTAAGGACATCAGCGTTACTAGAGTTTCCCTGAGAACTGATTCCAGAGTTTACGGCAATAGTTTCGTCCGATATACCCGGTGACGATGTACGGCTCGCCGCCGTCGCCATTTTCTATCCCGTAGTCAGCGTTGGATCATGGCTGTAGGATCCGTGTTTTTTGTGTAGGGGGGGTGCAGGAAGGAGCGCTGTAATTCTAGCAATAACAACTAAGCACTTCCGGCAAAACAATTCGGTTTCATGTTTAACAGTAGGGTTAACATATTTTGGTTGGATTAATAACTCATCATTTTAGTGTGTCTATACATTTTGAAATGCTATAATGTTATACGTTGTAGGTAACAGGAAATAGTTTAGAAAAATGGGGGAACCTAACTTATTTTAACATGAATCATGCTGATACAAACCATAGATTCAATGCAAACCCAAGAAAGAAACGATGGGCTAAATCATATAGAAGGCCCAATCAGTTCCATGGAGGACCTAACGAGGCAAAATTGAAAAATAATAAGTATGTGAAACCACAAATTATGACTTATAAAACCAATACATTAGGACTATGGAATGGCATTATGCTGCCTAATGATATACATAATTGATACAATTATATCAATAACTGAATAACTGTCTTGATTTGTCGATGTTTTTAATTCATTTTCATTTGATTACTGTATTTATGCATTCATATCGTTTGTATTTACTTCTACATACATTTTCCCCATTTATAAATGGGGAAAATGTTCAATCTTAAAAAGATTGCAAGTATATTTATATAGCCTAGCCTATAGAATGTATAACACATGTATGTGAAATATATTATTATTAATAATATGTATTTGCATCTTGTCTTTCTATTCATTGCGACACATTAATTATGTAAAATAATTCCAAGGAAATATTTCTCAAATTTCAGTGTATGGTCTTTCTTTCCACCTTCAGGGCCTCCCACTGGTAGGCCTATATGATTCTGTCTGGTGGTGCCATCCTTCTCTAGCCTATGTCTGGCGCTTAGCCTTTGATCTTACTCGACTTCTGACACCACTTGTAAGGATCTACGAGAGTTTGAAGTGGTGGATGTAATCAGACAAAAAATATGTCCAGGAGAGGAACTTTGCAAGCCACTGTTGGCATTTATTTATAACAAATAAAGCATAGAACATACAGAACCACCAGCAAACGTCATTGTTGCATCAGTAGGCCTACATCACCTATATGTAACAATTTGAAGAGTTTCATGTTTTGTCCTCTAGATGTCCTCCTTTCTCCCATTAGTCTTGTGTCATAACCGGTGGGTTATGTTCAATGCAAAAGTTGCTACAGTCGAATACGAAAGTTGAAATACGACAGCAAAAAGACGCAAATTCAACGCTGCAAAGGCATGCTGATCGATGACAAGCCCAGGGTCAAACAGCAATGTCATTGTTTGTCACAACAAAAAGTGAAGTAAAATGTGACGAAGTGAGAAGTGTGTCTGCTTTTGCTGTGAAGATATTAGACCTTTTAATATCGTGAATGGCGAGGGCTTTGAAGAACTGGCACAAGAGCTTATTAATGTGGGGGTTGCGCATGGGAGAGTTCCTGTTCGCTCAGTTATGCCCAGCAATGTTAGAATTGCCAAGAGGTGCGCTGACTTGCCTAATAACCGATCCTACACTAAGATTTAGAAAATAGGCTATTTTTTGTTTTTTTGGTCACCTATGACACTAAGGGAAACTTGCTGTAATTAGGTTTAAAAAGGCTTAAAAAACCTATTGAGGTGCGTTTCGGTTGGGTTTGGACAGAATTTTGTCGGGCTTGGGCCTTTTTGGGCTCAACTATTCAGGCCCGATTACAGCTCAACTTTCCAATCGTAGTGCATCAGGAAACTCAGCATTCTAACTGCAGGAGAGCATACATGCCTACAAAACGTTTTCAAAAACCATGCTCCCCTCTCACACCTTTCTCCCCTCTCACAACCGACGCTAATCATGCTTCATCCCCTGTCACATATCCCCGCTCGGCATAGCAGTTGATGTGTACATTGTGGTGACACGATGTTGGGAAAGGGCTATATTAAGAGAAGAGAAGTGAACCCAACACTGACCCCTGTGGAACACCCTGTGTAAGTGGAGATGTCTGACCTGTGGCTCCTCAGCTTGATAAACTGTTGTCTGTTGGTTAAGTAGGAGCAACTCCAAAGGCAGCCAGGCGTTCCCGAAGAACAGGGTGAGAGATGTTGTCGAAGGCAGCAGTGAAGTCGAGGAGGATGAGGACTGATTTGAGTATTGCCGTATACCGGTATATCCAGTTGACCAAAATGCAATTTCCGGATGAGGTCATTGGTGCTTCGGGCAAGGACTGTTTCAGTAATGTGTAGGGGTGGAAACCAGAATTGAGTTAATTATTGCGGTTATCAGCTCGGAAATGGTGGCCAGGCAGGCTTTAGCCAGAGTTTGAACAGACTGGAGGATGACAGGTGGAGGATTTTGAGTTTTGAATAAGCGTTGTAATATGGTCTAAACAAGATCATCAGGTAAGAAACAAGTCTGTAAGATAAAAGGGAGAGAGAAGTTAAGTGTATGCAGGAATGGCTCCTCAGAGCTTCACAGCTTCAAACACTACATTTAGTGATTTGGATACCATGGTAGAATTACTTTGAGGCTACTCTAAATTAGATGGTTTGTTAACAGAACTATCTGGAAAGTCTTCCTTGGAAACTGTTTGGAAAAGGGCAGGTACTTTCAAAAATATACTTGGCAGGTGATTGGATGAACCATCTGTCTATCACTGTCTATTACGGACTAATTTCAACCATTCAGATCAATGAACCAAATTACATAGAAGGAGAGCGAAAACATATTTTCTAACGAGAAAAGCCTTCAGTGCCGTTCTTTGCTCTTCTTTCAATGAATAAATACTCTCCAGTTCAGATATAACTGATGCTATAGCAGCATCTACGCTAACCTCTTTAGGAGCCGCCATTATTGTTTTCGAACGAACAAACGTTTTTGTCACTTTCCACTGTCGTCACACCCGTAGACATATATGGTCACACCTAAACCAGTGTTCCTCATAGTTCCTCATATTTCCGCAAGCATAACTTGAAGCCTGGTCAGACCGATCCCCAAAGAGAAACAAAATGTGAACTTGCAAGATCGGGATGGTCTCACAAGGCTAACCCGAAATGATAGCCCCGCTTAAACACTATGTATTGTAGTATAAGCTCAGTTTTTGTTCACTTTATCCGATTTTCAGAGAAGCTGCCATAAGAGGCAACCAGATCTAAGATGTGGGAAACACTAAAGTCAGGTTTTTCAACAAAATAAAATGAAAATACATGTTGTTACATGTCCTGGTGGTATCACAAGTCACTGTATCTGTATTGTCTTTGCCAGGAGTTCAATGGCTAGAGCAAAAAGCAGTGGGTTCAGGCAATCACCCTGTCATGTGCTACTACAGAATGAGAATTTTGGGGACAATTTATATGATTGACAAGTTTTAGGTTTTCCTTTATAGTATTTTAATCCTTGACAAGTAATTTGGCACTTTGTCCATTCTCTCCCTAAATTCTATTTAATAACAGTGTTTTATCCAACAAATAACAATCTCTAATGAACCACCTAATTAATCACCCTAAACATTTTATTAGAAATCTGCAATACTTTTTTGCAAATGTGTCCACTTTTATTCAACCGTGTCAACTTTGATAAAGACTTGAGACTTCACTTGGACTTAATCTCAAAGATTTTTGAGTGGAGTTGGATTTGTAGCCAAAGACTTGAGACTTGACTTGGGACCCAAACCCCTAGTGTTACGAATCATTAGGAACCCGATGAAGAATCCAGAATGCGTTGACTGGTGTACACCATATGCCCCACTATACTCAGGGGTCCAGTCGCAGGCTGCAAGCTTTCTATTTACCCCAGGACCCTGACAGATTGCCTCATGAAATTTTCTTTTGGGCTGTATTAATCACCTGCATATTAGCCATGATGGTACGAATGCCCGTGTTCCGCTTGCTTGCCAACACAGGTCAAAAGTTAACTGTGTCCTGCTGATTGGATATCTCAAATGTTGATGCTGATTGGCTATAAGAAACCTGACTTCCATTGGTTACATTTGTGGATATTCCTGTTTCAGATTCATCGCATAATTTTGCTTTCCTTTTGTCTGCCCTCTTACTATATTCTGCGATGTCCATTTTTGAGTGTATGTATGAATGGTATGGATGTCAAACACACCATGTTAAATAAAAATATATGTAAAATGACATGCAATATATTACAGTATATAGTAAGTAAGTACTGTTTTCAAATTTCTGATAACTGAATTAGGGCTGGACAATATAGCGATATTATAATCGATATCGTGATATGAGACTAGATTTTTGGATATCGTAATATCGTGATATGGCATAAGTGTTGTCTTTTCCTGGTTTTAAAGGCTGCATTACAGTAAAGTGATGACAAAAACTATAATACTAAAATACTAAAATACTTAATTTTTCATGTATTTAATTCACACAGAAGTATTCAAAAATAAGCTTTACCGTGTGGTTATTTTATTTAGTATTATTTTTTGAATTACCAGAAAACATGCTATATCGTGATATATATTGATATTAAATTATCTATATCGGGATAGTAGATTTTGGCCATATCGCCCAGCCCTAAACTTAATGTGCTTTTGTCATAACCTGCACTATCTTACCAAAGCCAAAACCACGCTTTTTAGTCCGGGAGTCTCAGGCTGCTATTTTGGTGAACCTGGTTTTGCTGGGTAAAGTTTTTTCTCTGCTGTTTCTTGTTGCTTGGGGGTACCTCTTCAAAATACAGGAGGGTGCCCTGTGATATCCCTTGAGCATTTTCAGATATTAACCTCTTTATGCCCGAAGCGCCAAAATCCCAGAAAAATAAGGATTTATGAGATTTCATGCAAAATACTCAAATCAAATGCATCAAATGTGCTTTCTCTGATGTTTATTCATAAAGGAGGTCAATGTATTTGATTCCAAATTAATGAATATTAACCGTTTTAGGCCATGCCAGCAAAACACAATTTTGATAAAAATACGGATTGTGCTGGATGAACCTTCCTGTACAGCCGTTGAGCCTTTGCTCATTAGCATATAGAAATAAAGTGTACATGACACACACTGGCAGGTGTGAAGGGAAAAGCTTGGATCAGATTGCTAGTCAGAGCAGGACAGCCAAACTTTGGGTTGAACTCTTGGTGAAACCAGTGTTGCTGATGATGTCGTACATCCGGACTGAACGGGTGACTGTCTTCTCCATCTGACCACATTCCAGAAGATGTTTCCATACTACTTTGCAGCTGGCCATGTCAACTAACCAGGTATGGCCTCTACTCCCTCCGTTCCATGGAGAAGCTTCCTCCACATGTCCAAAGCCATTTTATCCAGGGGCAACATATGACGCGACACATTCGTGGAATATGGAATGGCCTGTGGAGCGACCAGTTCATAGAGTCCACCTTCATGAGGTACAGCCAGTGCGGGAAGGATCATTGGGATAACTTTGAAGCCAGAGACACTGAAGATCTTGGCCCTGAGCCACCACATCTGCTGCAAGATTGAGTAAGACATGAAGGAGATGGAAGAGAAAAAGACGAATACTACAAAAGTTCATCTCTATCACAAGGAGGAGGCTAAAGCCAGGGTTATAGCAGTCGCCAAGGACAGGGCTCGACTTCTTCAGAAACTGGACACCTGCCTCCATCCATTGGATCCCAACGAACATCCAGGGCAGAGCATCGTGAACATCACCATTGGGAAGATAGCCCCACAAACTGTCAATGTAGATAGTGCTGTAAAGATTGGGGAGGCAATGTTAGAAGATTTTGAGAAGGCCTGGCCAAAGTGACTTTACAACACTATCTCAAATAAAGTGAAGACAATGGCAACAACAATGAAAATCCATCCAAGTTGGCGACTTCAAAATGTATGACCTAAATGCCATGTATATAAGGGTCATTGCACTGTTGCCTAGTGACCGTGATGTTCACGTGAAGGATGGCACCAGTCCCAACTGCCTTGTTCACAGAGGACGGAATGCAAATTTGTAAAGCCAAGTCCACATTCAAGAAGTAACTCCAGATCGAAGTGTCCAGAAGGAATGCAGGTGATGCAGACGTCACTGTCATTGATGGATCAGCCCTTCGTTGGACCATCCACTGGCCAGCTGATGGCCCCATAGCTGATTTCATTGAAAATGTTAAGACACGGCTGAATTCATACCTGTCAGACATTGACGTCTACCTCATCTTCAACAGGTACTATGATTACAGTATCAAGTCCATAACATCATCTCCTCCTATCAACAAAGCTACCGGCCCAGAAGGTTGTCTTATCATCCATTGAAAACAAGAAACAGCAGATCCTATTATTATGTGAGAAACTGACCCAAGACAGGCTTTTCCATCTACGGAGCACAAACAAACACAAGTTGGTGGTGACAGGAGAGTACCCATGCCCCATCGAGATCAGGAAGAAATAAAGAAGAAGAACGAGGGAACTGATATGATCTAGAAAATCAGCAGGAAGAAGCTGATACCATCATTGTCCAACAAGTCCTGGGGTGTGCTGGAGAAGCCCATCAAATCTCTGTGGTTTCTGATGATACAGACGTGTTCGTCCTACTCCTTCACCATTACCATCAGGCAGGACTGAATATGTATGTCATCATGGAATCTCCCCGCAAGGAAAGGGAAAGTGGACATCAAGTCGACACTGGCCAAGCATTCACAAATTGTCAAGAACCTTTTACCAGCCCATGCCATATTGGGATGTGACACCGTAGCGTCTTACTTTGCGTTGGGAAAAGGCTATGTCATCAAAGTCCTGAAAGCTGGGTATGGCAATGTGGATGCACCATTCCAACAAGTCCTCGATCAAGCCACTGCCTTCATCTCAGCCTGGTATGGCATAAAGGAGAGCACGGACATGTCACACACAAGGCTACTTGTCTGGGGAAAGAATAATGGGAAAGGACACACGTCTGCTCCAAACCTAGCTCCTCTTCCGCCAACAAAAGAAGAATTCATTGAGAATGTTAAGAGGGCCCACTTTCAAGCAATCCTGTGGTGAAATCTCAATTTAAATCTGCTGCCAGCATTGAACCCGGAGGAATTTGGATGGAAAAAAGACACATGCAACAGATCATTGAACCCAACCAATCTAACAGAAGATGGCAAACTTATCCCAGACTACATTTTGGAGATGATCAGGTGTGGCTGCAAGAGTGAAACCCCTTGTAACTCCAAGAAGTGCAGTTGTAAAATGCATGGTTTGCCATGCACAATGTTCTGTGCATGTTTCAGGGTAGGGTGCTCAAGATCCAAATAGGCTGAGCTAGACCATTATCAGCAAGATTTGCCCTTCACACCTGACAGTGTGTATCATGTTCTCTACATGCTAATTAGCAAAGGCTCAATGGGTACAGGAAGGTTCATCCAACACGACCCGTATTGTCATCAAAAGTGTGTTTTGTTGGCATGGCCTAAAATGGTTAATATTCATTAATTTTGAATCAAATACGGACTATTTGGCAACAGATCGCAACCTCTGTAAACATTGCTTTCATTTTGTATTTATTATATAAATGTATTATTTGTGTATTATTATTATGATTCATTATTATTTTACTTTTTGAAAAATGTGCTTTAATCACACGCTTGGTAAACAAAAACAATCGTCTTGTTTAGTATTTATTCTGGAACAAAAATTAAGGGTAACAACTAAACTGCACCAACTGTGCAATGGTTAGTGTGTATGTTTTTGTGTGGGAAACCCGAGTTCGAGTCCCTCCATGTTATGTTGCAAATTATGTTTAGGTTAGGTCTACATTACTAAATTGCTAGGTACATTGCTGGTTAGATGGTTAAATGTATTAGGGTTAGAGATGGTTAGGTTTAGGTGTAAGGTTAGAATGATTCATTTTAGGTATTAGGTTAGAGATGGTTAAGTTTAGGTACGGTTAGGTTAGAGTTGGTTAAGTTTAGGTTTTACGTTACAGATCCTTAAGTTTAGGAATAAGATAGTGATAGTTAAATTAAGGGTTAGGGCGGTACTTTCCTTCGCCAACCTAAGGAAAAAAATATAGCAAACGATCTATTGAATCCACTATCACGACAGTATTAATCGAACTGGACGGTATATCTGCTCTTAAAGGAAGAATAAACAACTGTCTTTAAAGATTCTGTTGATAAGAAAGATGTGTTGCCGTACTTACACAGGTCAAGCAAATAGCCTGGGGTGGAATAGCAGCGCAAATAGCCACATTGTCTATCCACCCCGGGTGCAAATAGCATTATTAGCTACTGACACCTGGGTGCTAATAGCATCTGCCTAATTTTTTTCACTTCACAAAACATGATTGACATTTGTTGATTTTCTAAATAATGCATACACTACACATGTATCGTTTCCTGGCTCATTACATTCTTTAATGGTTAATATTAAATCAACATATTTTTGTTAAAAATTCTACACAATTAATCATATTGAATTTGTATTTTAATTTTACTTTTGGCTATATTTAGTTTGGTGTTTCATGAATATTACACATTTTGAAAATGGTATTGTGTAGTTGCCTTTTATTTTGAAATACGTAGCGCTTCACTACGGAAGTCATGATTTCAGACGATTTTGACAACTGACAACGACGTACGGAGTGAATTACACAGGTATGCTAACAACGAGTTCTGCCAAATGGGATCCAAATGCCATATATGACTATTGGTATCGGAACCATTATCAATTACATTTATAAACAACAATGTAGCTAGTACAATGTATTGGGGCGGGTGTTTTTAGGCTGTATACAAACCTGGCTAAATTGTCGCCCACTTTGAATGTCTAGTAGTCGATGTTGAAATCATTTTAATGTTTGTTTTGTCTACTAGCTACTAATATTCTACAGTTTGCATACAACGGGGACATTTTTATTAATTTCACGTCGTTTTGTATGCTGTAATAGTATAGGTGATGCAATGCAAATGACGTTTCTCTAATACATACATCGGTGGAAAAAAACACGATTTCAACACGATTTAACGATACACTACGAATAACTGTATTGCTGTAGTTCATAAATCGGTCTTATGTATAGATGTTGACAAAACAGTGGCTAGTTGTCGAGCTAAGATGCGTTTGTATATTCATTATATTAATAAATATATACCCCTTACTTTCTGCCAGATTTAAAGATTCGTGTAGTCTTATGACATGTCAAGAGAAACTAGGCTTTTTTTTTAGTCTGCTGTGTTCGTCCGCAATGTCTTAATCGGCATGAAAAAACACTTCCAGTTTCCTGTAACTCCCTGACATGTTTATTTTCAAGGTAGGCCCGTCATTGCATATGCTTGGTTATTATTATTGACATCGTTGTCATTTGTGTTACATATCTCAAGATCCTCAGAATGAAAAATATGAGCTGTATTGGTGTCTTAATATTGTCTTATGTGTGTTCTTGTGTGTAGGGCTATAACTGTGCTTCAGGTTACTGCCCAGATATTTGGCTTTTTGAGGTGGTTCAAAATAAGATTGGGATCGTGAATTTTCTGTTCTCTCGCATTTATTATTTCTATTGAAGCAAATCTCATCAAATGTATGTACATAAATAACGTGACAGTGGCGTTTAGCATTCCTATTGTTTACCAGGAAATGTCTCCTACATGTTTTCCTCCAGAAAGGGGCATGGGTGAGCCTTGTGGGGGCATTGTGGATGTGTTGCCAATCTGACCATAGGCTCAGGCAAATCCTTGGAAAAAATGGAAGATTATTTGCGTCGTTTTGAGCGAGTGTAAAGAGCTCTGTTGCCATAGTGATCTCTTGCTATGATGTCAGCAACTATGCTGTGCTAAACACCTCCTCCATCCAATTCTGCTTCCGTATTTTCTCTGCATAAATCTTATCTGCACGTAGCAGTCTGTGAGTCACCACCACGGAGGGTGACTATCATGACTAGGCCTATATTTCATGGCTTTCCTCTTTTTACCTTTCAGGTTTTGTAAGTGTAATGTGGCAAATAGTCAAGCACCTTGTGCTAAGACCTACATATGATGCAGGTCTTTATCTTTTTGGATAATCCAATTAATTAAATACTAGACAACAACTAACAAACAGATTTTTATGTTTTCATTTGAAACATTTATTATCAAAACACTTTTTTAATGTAAACTATCTTTTCTTAATTAAGTGAAGAACATTTACATTAAACAATGCACAGACTAGAGTAGCCCATCCCTAAAGGTACAAGCCACAATGGCTAGTGTCTAATATATGCCACGTTCATACATATTTTTGGTAAAAGGTTACTATGTAAACAACACATCTCTTAAAGAAGAGCTTGCAAATGGAGGTTTGCTGGATCAATCCTCTTCATCCTAACCACCAACTACTCCTTGGCAGCTGAGGGTTACCTCGCCTGGTTAAAACCACCATCTGTGTGGGTGGATGGGGGTCATCAACTATAATGCACTTAAGTGGTAGTATGGCCAGGCAAGTGTTATATGAATGCACAAATGTCTGGCACAAAGAGGAAGGTTAGGATGATCCCCTCTGCTATGCTACCTAATGTGTAGCAGGACATTGGTGGGGACATTATTGATACGTGTCCAATGAGGAAATTAGTATATCACTGCTTTATTAATGTATCAGTTCTTCATGCCTTTTCTGAAAGCATTGCATGCAATGCATAACCATCTAAAATATGTTTTTGTAATGTTTGGTCAAGTTCCATAGAAATCCTCAATCGACTGTACTGAGATAGACAAAAACAATTGCCTAAAATAATTGTTGCTGTAGTGTTTAACAGCATAACACGATTTTTCGCGTGTACGATCAACCAGTTTTATATGCGGTGATCAATCTTTATTGCATAACTATACTACTATAAATGCTATTGAACACTACTATGGCAAAAATACTTTATATTAGGCTACGCCTACTACAAAACAAACTGCTACAATAACTTTGAAGTATAAATACCATTAGTGCTTCGAAACACTACTGCTGCTAAAATGACTAGGCCTACAACTGTTAGCGTTCTAATGAACGTCACTCGATGGTTGTTTTTGCAACATGTGTCCTAACGCTATATCTTCTTTCACAGGTCTTGAACATAGACAACTGTGCACACCATTGTACTGGAGATTCTATCCAACATGTTCAGAGGGTAAAATAAAAACGAGAGCACCAGCAACAATCCCTTCAGATCAAAGAATCAACGTCTTCCAATCAATCGTACCTCAAGCAACTTTGCCACTGTGTTCTCAGCAAGAAAAGCTTTGCAAAGAGCTTTTTTTTATGTACAACCACTTCTGAAATAAGGAAACAGAAGGTGTGTTACTCGATTGATACTTTTAGGGTGGAACCATTTGCTCACTTAAAGAGAAATAATTGAATGAAATCTTTATTAATCAAAGTTTGATCACTTGCTAAAACCAGAATGATTGTGGTTCATTGCAATTTGCACCAGTTTCATCTGGCTTCACCATCTCTTTTTATATCCCTTACTGTCGGTCAGGTCACTACCTTTCCATTTTCTGAAGGAGCTCCTACGTTGCTCCCAACAATGGGCCTGATGGGAGGCATGTTTCACTGCCTGCTGACACTAGGGCTCATCTGTCAGAGTCACAGCATGGATAGTGACAGCTCTTTCTACAGATTCAAAAGGTAATATCGCAATGTCAATATCTATTTTGTTTTCCTAATGACTAATGTGACCAGAAGATCGTCTTGTTTGTTTTCTGGTGACATCCCTGTTTTTTCATAGCCCTGTAAGACCATCCTGATCTTGCAAGTTTACATTTTGCTGAAGATCAGATTGGCCTCCCTCACGTTGAAACCAACTTTCAAAACCCAGAAAGTGGACACAGAATTTCAAAAACAAGCAAGCAATCGAAACCGTTTTGTCTGACAGACTGAATAACAATGTTAAAAGATGAACAGAAATGTACACCGAAGGCTGTTGAATAACGTTGAAAATAATTAAAAATGCAATGCCGCCCCATATGTCCAAATCAATCCAGGCCTCGTCCACATATATGGGTATTTATGAAAATGTCAGAAAATATCTCCAGCCACAAGAGAACACAGAAACGATTTAAAACGCTCACGCCAGGCCAGTAGGTAGTGATAAAACTTTGTCAAACACCACAGAAGTAAATGCGCATTGATGGGCTTCTAAGAAGCCCATCAATGCACATGCTCTTACATGTCAGCACGTCGGCATAATGAAGTGATGCTAGGTTGACTTGTAAACATGTAATTAAACCTAACCTAACCTGTCAGTACTAGCCACACATAAACACACCGGTAGTCCGCCATTGTTTGAAGGTTTCTGGTGCGTGCTCAATGTGTGAAACAACAATTACCATGTGTAAATTGAGGTCATGATGTCATCGTTTTGTGAACTCCATTTCACCGGTCCATATGAATATACAGAAAACTGTGTTTTCCACCCTGTAAGGACTTTTTAAAAATCTTTGTTTTCAGTGACCTAAAACACTGTTTCACAGAGAAAATACTACCTTTTTAGAAATACCCATATACATGTGGATGAGGTCCCAGTAAAACTCCCTCCGTCTAGCGCTGATTGGTCCATCCACTTTTTGGGTTTTGAAAGTTGGTTTCAATGGGAGCTAGTGTTTTCATGCTGCAAAGTCTGATATTCCACTAAAGCAATACAAATTCACTAATTTCTTAGTGACGATACATGCTTCAAAATATGGATCATGGCTATGAAGGGAATTTAGTTAGCAATGGCAAACCTTCCCCAGTGGGTATCATGGTCTCTGAATTATGCCAGAAAACATTCCACACACCATCATACACTTTTTTCAAACAAAGGAAGTGTTTAATTAACAATTATATTAACAGAGTTGCATTTTATATGAATTATTGTGCACATAAAAAAAGGGTTAAAATGCATTTGTATTATTTTATTTTTTTCAAGGTACCAGGAAAACGTGAGTAATCCTAGTGAGTGCACCACCATGAGGACGAAGCAGCCACTGGTCCCGGTCAACCCTCATAACTTCTCTGTCCACATCCATATGCCTGGGGTCACTCCCAAAGCTGTGAGTTTGTTGTTTGTTGATGTCAAACAGTTGCAACGCACATACATAAACCGCTCACTGCAATGTGTACCATTTGAAATGTGTCGAGGGGGGAGAAATGGTTAGGAGGAAAGTTGATCTAAAACAAAGAATGAAGGCTGCAGCAAGTTTCAGCCTGAGGCAAAATCATTTGCTGAGTCATTGACCACCAAACAAACAGAATGTCGAATGAAGCCGAAAGGATGACAACTCCTCTCGGCGGATCATCGCAGAGATCCGGAGTGATCACTGATCCGTCTACACTTCCCAGTAGGTTTCCCCCCTGCTCTGAACTCACTGGCAGGGAGTTTTCATGGATAGATGCCCATCAGTATTTATAATGTGGGCAGGGACGGACTGGGACCAAGAAATGGCCCGGGACTTTTTGACCCAGACCTTTTCAGTATTGCTCTTGTGTATAGTATTATATTATTGTAGTATAAATGAACTATACATTTTATTCTTAAATTGTCAAATTATTTGTGTAATATTATTTATATATATCTTTTTTAACAACTTTTTGTTACCTACTCACTAATTACCTACTCTTTTTTGTGTACTGTTTATATAAAATCACATCTGATACTTACTAACTCATCTCTGAGTTAAACATTCAGATATTTTTCATCCAGAATACAAGATCACATACTGCCAGACACAAAGGCAATGGTTTAGATGACAATATAATGTACCTGTTCTTTTGGAACCTTCAAAACTCTGCCAAAGCACCTTCAATCTTCACTGTTTTGGACTTCTGTTTGGACCCTTTTGATGAGACAGATGAAAATTGTGGTTCTTGTTAGTAAATTGCTAGTACTACTTACCATAATCCTGCATACAAAGGTACATTTTAGGAGTATATCAATTTGCTTGTTTTTTCCCCCCTTAAACCGGATGACTTGGTAATAACTTTCACAAATAGACCCTTTACACGGACAAACACAGGTGTTGCTCATAATTATGGATCTGCTATTTTTATGTACTAGGGCATGGGAAGTAGACTTGTCTAATACTGGTATCTACTACCCCACTTCATAAGCGAGCTACTCTATGGAACGCATGACTTGCGGTAATGCATTATTTCCAACACATTAAATGCCAAACCTACAAAGAGCAAATCTATGATTCTCCATTAAGAATTAAAGGGGCTGTAGACAACCTTTCAACTTTTCCCACCCTAGCCTTTCAAAGCGGTATTATTTTTGCACCGCTGTCGCAAAGACAAAGCGGATCGCTTTCAGTTTCCTCAGAGCCTAGCAACCACAAACAACACAAGACACACATTTGTTAGGAAATCTCTGCGAAAGAAACAATCAACATTTTGGAAATAAGAAATAAAGAAGCATGTTCACTGAGGTGGTAAAGTGAAATTGGGATCATTTTATTTGGGAAAAGCTATTGTAATGATGTGCATTGCATATTAATACAATAGTTTGAGTATTGCTTCGCACAAACAAGTATCGGCAGCAGGGGTTGGTGGAGGGGGGAGTAGAAGAAAACATTTAGGGGTGTCCCCGACTAAGAATTTACATAGTCGAATCTGATTCGTCAAGTCTTGCCTATAGTCGACTGATCGTCGAATCATGTTTTTTTTCTTTTTTTTTGCTCATTGATCCATATTCTCATTTGCGACATTGGCGGTGCACACCGCCGCTGAACGGCGCGCGTCAAAACAGCCGCCCCTATTATTTTCTATGTACACCCCCACACCGGCAGCGGCCCGCTACACTTCACGCCACTGTCCTATTTCACAGCGTCGCCGCGCGTCAAGTGCCGCCGAAAAGGCGGCACTTGACGACTATATTCCTGTTGACGCGCCGCAGCGCGTCACTTGTGGCGGGGCGGCACTTGTGTCATACTCTTTACACTTGTGTCATAGACGCGCCGCGGCGCTGCGGCGGCAGTGTGTTTTGCACTTGATATTTATACAAAAATAGGCTATATATCATGATTTATTGGGAGAAATAAACTATATGTAAAATCAGACATTCAACACCGCCTATAGCCCGAATGGAATGATCTGTGTTTTGCCGACGATTCGACTATGAGATTGGCAGTCGAATCAGGCTCCTTCGATCGAATCGTCGAATAGTCGACTATTCTGGGTCACCCCTAAAAACATTAGGAGGAAAACCGTGAGTTTATTCATTAATTTAGTCTATAAAAGAGACATGAAAGCAGATACAAATTCTTTAGTATGTCTTTAGAAATACAAACTGGGTTGGTAGCCTGACTGGATCGCCTGGCGAGTGGCGACATCAGACAAAAGTTGTCTACAGGACCTTTCAGAAATGTATATCATAGCCAGCTATTGTTTCCAACTTCATGAGATAGCTTAATCTCAAATCACACATTTGACACTAAAGATGAAACTAAAACAATGTAAAAACTCTTAAGAAACACTTTAAAATAAGCATTTTTAACATTGTCTACTAACTGTTTCAGTCTGATTCCTACCTGTGCATGGCAGTACCTGTCCCAACAAAAAGAGATATCTACATTGGTGAGTAATCACTCTTTGTAGTAACAAAGGATAAAAGTTAAGTAACACTTTTATCCAGCAAAGATGTATTGTCCTCATAAATATACAGCATCTAAACTTTTACTGTATACAATCTGTAATGATAATTAATTAGTTAGTTAATCATCAATTAGTAGAGTCAGAGAAGAAAGAAAGCTATCAGAGATTAAGGCATTAAGGCATATATTAAAATTCATAATTTTTGTGTTTATCATACAATGATCATTCGGTTTTACTGTGTGGTCATTGTGAAAATGTGTGGGGCTTATTCTATCACAGTTTTACAACAGCGCTAGTTGTACTCACAAGTATATCTAATGTCATTACTGTGCTATTACTCCCTTGTAGTGAACTTTGTGCCTCATGCTAGTATGGACATAGCCCACCATATGCTCCTTTATGGCTGCCAGACTCCTGTATCGACAAGTGGCTATTGGTAAGTCTGCTAACCAACTCGCCTTCCAATCAGGTCCAGTGGGACACATCCCATCCCAGTTTCCCCTATAATTGTACAAGAATGGAGCCCGCCAGGCCAACGAGACCCCCCGCCAGGCCAAAAAAAAACATCAAAGCAGCACCGGAGACGTTTTTAATGGCTTGAAGTAGGGCCTGACCCTGGATTCTCATGTCCTTAAGCAGCCTGGTAGTCTCAACTCTCTCCCATCTCAGCCACTGCCCTTGCTTTGCTAGAAAAATAGCCTTTGCGCACCTTGCTGTCTGCTCTTGCCGGTGCAACTCCTCGACCACAAGACCTTGTGGCTGACACCGGATTTACACCGGGGACGTCTGCGTCGCGTTACGGCTGCGTCGCGTTACGGCTGCGTCGCGTTACGGCTGCGTCGCGTTACGGCTGCGTCGCGTTATGGCTGCGTCCTCTGCCCTGCGTCAATTTCCACCGGACGCGTTACGGCAGCGTAGCGCTGCGAGGCGGCTGGGTTCGCGGGATCACGTGAGAACTACAAGACCACGCGAGAATCAGGAGACCACGCAATAATTTGTAGATGTCAATATAGAACAAACAAATAAAAGGTTACTTTGCCTTTCCGAAGTTGACTTGCAGTTGCTTTGTCTGTCAGAAGTTGATTTGCTGTTGATTTGGTCATTTTTCCTAGATTTGTGTGCTTCTACCATGAGTTGGTAGGCTATATAGTAAATGTTTACTTTTTTGTCTGGTTTAATTGTGTTTAGTGTTGTTTATTGTTGTTATGTCCTAATGTGTTGTGCTGTAGCCTATAGACAGACTAAAGTCAGTTATAAACGACAACGATTTGTGGCCGTGTTCGATCGGGAGGGTGGTTTTATTTTGAAAATTGACCAGATGCTCTATGGCTTTTACTATTTCACTTCCTGCCCGGTCGGTCTGCTCTTTTTAAATTGACGCTTTTCAGCAGCGGCTCGTGTCAAAAATAGAACGCTGCGTAAAGATAGCGTTGCGGCTGCGGCGCGCTGCTCCTGGGACGCAGCTGAGACGTTACGCAGCGTGCCCGGTGGAAATGCTCTCATTGACTAGAGTGGCAGCGATCAGCAGCGGCGAACGCAACGCAGCCGTAACGCGACGCAGACGTCTCCGGTGTAAATGAGCCTTGAGATGCAGTTGCCTTATACCAGGATGGTTTGCTCTCTCCAAGGCCAACGCCTCCTCTCCCTTGTACGTGGCCAACAATGTCCCTGTGCTTTCGGGCTGACTTTGGCTGCTGTGTAGCTGCTGACTGGGTCCACTTCCTACCTGCTGCCAGGGTGGGAGCAGTTTGGGCTACACATGGGTTTAGGTTGAATCGTACCGCCGTCCCATATCATGCTCACATGCTCCAAACAGCCACAATAGCCTGGAATCACTGCTTTCTGCACCGTTGTGTCTATAAAGTGGTTTCTTTCTAGGTAGACAGACAGCCTGAAAGCCACTACGCTGAAAAAGTCCTTTTCCCTTGGGATCAGGATTCCTGCCTTTTGCTTCCGGCATTACATGCCTTATTACAGAGCATGAATATTTGTTTTATTTTTAATATTGATTCTATTCTAATGTTATGGTTGAATTAAGCCTATGGAACGATTGCACCCGTCACTTAAACTTGCTTCCGTAAGCTGGTTACTATAATGCTGTATAAAGCTGGAAAATGTTGCTTGCTCACCGTTCCTATGGGCAGTGTGAACACTGAAAACACTGCTTCTTATCTTCTTGAATTACTCCTGCTTAGTAGGAGAAAGGTGTTTTATGTATTTATTTATTTACTCATTCTTGCCTACTTTTAACTCACAGTGTAATAACCAATATTTAATCTAATGGCAAACATCTTCTCAGGGACTGTGGGAGTGTACAAGGGATTTGTGAGGGCGAAGCCTCCATCATGTATGCCTGGGCTCGCAATGCCCCGCCCACCAAGTTACCCAAAGGTAAATACAAACATGTTTTTTTGTGTAGCTTTTAATGCGGTTAACAGTGGCAATGCATTTTCTATTCATGTATTTGGAACATTTTTATCCTCCTGATGGAAAGAGGCTGTTTTACATATCTATAAATAAACAAATTAAAGAGTTTAATCTCAGACAATATAAAATGGTTTTGGGACAATGCTAGCCATGCTGTTATAACCTCATTTTGGGGCATTTTCTACAGTTAGTAAGTACAAATCGGGTTAACTACACATGAAGTATAAACTAGACAATAAAAAAGGAACACATTATTATATACACATTATTCTAAACTAATGGTTTCAAATTTTTCTTGTGTCCTTGTATGGGGGTATTATTGAGACAATATTATGTGTGTGTGCGTATCTCAATCTGTGTGTGTGTAATAAGATTTGTGTGTATTCACATTAGTGTGTATTCACATTTGTGTGTTTGTGATAAGATTTGTGTGTCTGTATTCACATTTGTGTGTGTGTAAAAAAAAATGCGTACTGAGATCTGTAAATGTCTGTCATCAGCGGGAGCTCTGATTGGCCGTCTTTTTACACGTGGATTTTGGCACACTTCTGCCGTGCAGATCTGCAAATGCGATCCGTGTGTAAAAACGATTTGTCTGTAACTTCACGCAATACAGTCTACACACCACTAGTCGGCGCGCAGCACCCAGTGATGTTAAGCGTGTCATTGTCATGGGTAAGATGGCTGCCGTTAATGACACTGGCCGGTCGTCGGAAACTTCAAACAACTCATGGGCTTTACAATGCGTTTATTTATGAGGAAAACAAACGTTAACTTACCCATGAGTTGTTTGAAGTTTATATTATATTTTCTATCTAAAAATGGCCAGTGTCATTAACGGCAGCCATCTTACCCATGACAATGACACGCTTAACATCACTGGGTGCTACGCGCCGACTAGTGGTGTGTAGACTGTATTGCGTGAAGTTACAGACAAATCGTTTTTTACACACGGGTCGCATTTGCAGATCTGCACGGCAGAAGTGTGCCAAAATCCACGTGTAAAAAGACGGCCAATCAGAGCTCCTGCCTGAGTTATAACTGATGACAGACATTTATAGATCTCAGTACGCATTTTCTTTACACACACACAAATGTGAATACAGACACACAAATCTTATCACAAACACACACATGTGAATACAGACACACAGATTTTTTTACACACACACAAATGTGAATACAGACAGACAAATTTTATTATGCACACACAAATGTGAATACACACAAATGTGAATACACACAAATCTTATTACACACACACAGATTGAGATACGCACACACAAATAATGTTGTCTCAATAATACCCCCATATCCTTGTACGGTGTATTGTTAACACCAGGATCTTTCTTGGTTTCTTGTCTCAACAGATGTTGGCTTTAAAGTGGGAGGGAACTCTGGAATTTCAAATTTTGTGCTGCAAATACACTATGGAGATATTAATGCTTTTAAAGGTGAGTCCTAATAAAACAATGTTTTGTTGGAATACGTACTGTTCATTTCTTATTCTAGTCACCAGTAACTAGTTTCTTATTCTAGTCACCAATAAATTCACAGTCATTCATATGTATCGCAGGCATTGTGAATTCAATTCAATTGCACAAATGACCTGGTGCCATAACATATTTGTTGTTATTCAACACTACCTAAACATCATTACTTAATCAATTGATTTAAAACATTTTAGTTTTTCTATTGTATCTGTGAAACAGCTTTAAAAGGTTTAATGGAGAGGGAAGTGCTTCCGAGAAAGAGGCAAGCAATAGCCTAGGGCTATACCCTAAAATTTGAGTTGAATAATCGTTCTGAGTTGACTAAATTCTCTGTCAAACAACCGTGGTTTAAAAAAACAAACTCTTGTGCATTAAACAGCATATAGAGGCTGCTGTGCTGTAGGCAAGATTTCAAAGTTGAAAAGAGAGAGCAGAAGAGAGAGAGAGAAGAGATGCACTAATTGGTCAGATATTAGGTGGTAGTGGTCTAAAAGCTAAATTGTGTCATACAGCACAGTCAACTAGAAACATTTCACATTTCACGCACTAATACCTGACCTTCAGCAGGGAACAAATGGGAAAATCTGCGGTCCTATTCTAGCGGTTAACTGAAAACTGAAACGCCGAAACAATTGTGTTAAAGTGGGGCCAAAAGAGAGGCGATCCTGGGTCAGGTTCCAGCAGTTAACACCGCTAGACCTGCGGTGACTTGGACCGCTGAGTCTGCCTTTTGCTCCCCGCTCTAGATCACTTAATTGTGGAGCGCTTATTGTAGACTTTGTGTGCCTTAGGACATTAGCGCACAAAAAAACGCGAATCACAACAGGCAGGGATTAAGCACACACCCACTCGGCTGGTGACTATTATTTTTTCTGTTGGTACGCCTACTCGGTAGTGCATTTTCTCTGTTGTGTTAAACTTAATGGTGCTGCATTTGTTCTATAATACACTGATACGCATCATTCATATGTTTTTTTAATTTTTGAATCAGAGAAACACTTCTACATTCTCTTTATCGATGGGGGTTTTGTCATGATCGGATGTGAACACTGTGAGCACTGTTTGATTTCATAGACGTAGGCTCCTCGGGAGCATTATATCAATTATGGTGTATTATATTAGCCTATATTATAGTAGGCTATGTTAGGCTCACAGAAGCCTATATTTTCTGTCAAATTGAATGCAGATGCTGACATGAAGGGCACACATTGTCGTCGTCATATTGTGAAAAGTTAATTTGTAGAGGTGGTCGGTCATTTAGCAGAGGCGCTGCACACCTGCTCACCTAAAGACAGCTGTGGGATACCCTGCTTTATTATTAAAGTAAAACTTAAATATTCCCAGGCTCAGGCATGTATATTTAATAATTTGTAAGCAATCCAGCTAATCTTATATATATATATTAGTGGTGGGCATAGATTAATGTGTTTAATCTAGATTAATCTCACTGTAATCTTGGAATTAATCTAGATTAAAATGGCTCATTTGAATTATGTCAAAGGCATTCATAATATGTGTGTCCTACCTAAATAATGACTAAAAGTAAGTCTGCGCGATCGTAACCCACCCCGGACCTACGACCGACAGGGGTGGGGGGGGGGGGGTGCACGTGATCGTAACCCACCCCGGACCTATGACCGACAGGGGTGGGGGGGGGGGGGTGCACGTGATCGTAACCCACCCCGGACCTACGACCGACGGGGGGGGGGGGGGGGCGCCGGGCAGAGGACGCAGCCATTCCGCAGCGCAGCCGTTCCGCAACGCAGCCGTTCTGTGGCTCCCAACCCAACTTTGAGAATAGATTAACGGTGATATTTTTTTTATCGCGCGATAAGAGTCTCGCATTATCGCAGCACGTTAACGCGAGAACTAATATATATATATATATATATATATATATATATATATATATATATATATAAGTTTGCCTTACTTTCTGCCAGAAAGGGCTTTCTGCCTAAATGAAGCACCATAAACGCACCATGAAGTCCCTGCGCCTCTCTGAAGTGTAGACGGCATGACTGCAGTATAAGCACCTATTTGAGTTGCTCCACTGCTGCTAGGATGTTATATGTTTCTTCTTGGGTATTTTGTACAGTTGCTACAGTTGGTAGTGTTCTAGGTGGTTGCTAGGGTGTTCTGGGTGGTTTCTATTAGGTGCACAACTCACATTTTTCACGGTCGAATGATCAGTGGATGGTATGAGCGAATAATTGATTATTCAGATTCGTCGACAAGGTCAGAAAGGAAGCTGAATCTGGTAGAGATGTTCCTATATCCTATTTATTTAGAAACAGATTCATATTCTTTGAACGGAGCAAAGCACGCAGATCGCAATTGTAAGGTGGCGGCTGCATTTTTGGCTGAACCGGCAGGCCAGCCCTATATCCGCGACACTCTGTCACTGACTGACTGACTGAGTGATAGAGTTGCACCATTGGTCGGGGTGAGTGATGACGTGGCTGTGGTTGTTTCACCATTGGGCGGCCAAACACTTCCTGGCTGCACCTGATTGGACGAACGCATTCAGTTGTGGGCTGTACTTTCGGATTTAAACCGGACCAACATGGCGGCCGCCTCACAAAAAATCTCATTTAACAGCTAAATAGTACACTAAAATGTGTTTCTGAAAACACCTTAGGCAAGAATTAAGCCATGCAGTTGCTGAATTTGTCTTCATTTTAGATTGACAACGGTTAGTTTAAAGGTTTTTCAGGAGTTTCCAGAGGTGGCGTGTATTGCCGGAAACCCAGGATTTGCATAAAATGGAAGACAACTGAACTTCATGCAAATGAGGAGCACGCCAACGTGACGCCCAATCTCTTAAAATCCTGTGGACACGTACCTTTATGTCCTAGAGAGCATTTACAAGCGCTCTGTTTGTTGACTAGGGGTGTCACGATTCTCCAAATCCAAGGTCACAACTCAATTTTTGATTTGAACACTTTTCACTTTTTCAGCACTGACAGCTATGCTATTGTTAGACTATCGAGTCTTAATTGGTGAAGATCAACAGATTATTGGTTTTATAATCTGTTATAATCCCTGACAACTTCAAATTCTTCTTTAAAAAGATAGGCTATATGGTATGTGTGATATGACCATTATATTTCTTTAGGAATGTACCACACTAAGGCCATATGATCAAAATGTGCCAATAAAGGTAAGTAGAGCAAAAATATAGAGGTTTTAGTAGATAGGTTTAGGCGGATTTTTCAAATACAACTAATGCAAACCAATGCAAAAATGACAATACAAACATGATGAGACACAAATAGGTGAATATCTTGAGAACCCTTTGTTCAATTTTGACACCAAGCCCAACCATCGCAATTGCACTCTACAGCCACCAGATGGCGATAAAGAAAGGGTGTTCTGATTGAAGGCAGTTGACCTATTTTCTGTGAAACCCTCTCTTACCTACTATACATGACTGTAAAAATGATTCGGAGGTTTCAAAATGTTGCCCAGACACTGGATTATCAGTTTATGGTGGTTGTAATTGATCAAACAAAAACAACAAAGGAAAGACGTAATTTGTGATTGTTTTTTTGCACAGTTGCACAGTTATGAAATACATAACTCTTGTTGTTACTTGCTCATTATTTTGTTTGGCGTTGAAATTGTGTTTCATGTAGCCAAAAATTGTTACAACAGACTAGAAGTTGAGAATCGTATCATTCTAAGGGTGTATGGCATGAATGCTTTCTCACATATTTAAATGCCTAATGAAGTCTTTGATTTCGGGAGGGGGCCTGTCTGCCCGTATACGGGCGGTGAAGGGGTTTAATCTTCGGTCCTACTTTTGATTTCAATGGTTGAAATCGAAAGCTAATTTTGATCGATCTTTGATTTAAAATGGGAATCGTGACACCCCTAGTTCATTCTGAATCTGTGTTTTTTTGTGGTGTTTGGGGTGGTTGCTAGGGTGTTCTGGGTGGTTGCTAGGGTACCCTGGGTGTTTGCTAGGGTGTTCTATGGTGTTCTAGGTGGTTGCCAGAGTGTTCTGGGTGGCTGCTAGGTTGTACTATGTGGTTTCTATGGTGTTCTAGGGGGTTGCTAGGGTGTTCTAGGTGGTTGCTATGATTATCTAGGTGGTTTCTATGGTGTTCCAGTTGGTTGCTATTAGGGTGTTCTTGCTTTAAAAGTAATAAAGTAAAAATAGTAAGTTTGGAGTCATTGTATAGAAGAAGTAAGAAGTAGAATGATAAGTAGTAGAAGTAGTATGATAGGCCTATTAGTATGATAAGTTGTAGAAGTAGTATGATACATTGGTATGATAAGTAGTAGTATTGGTATTATAAGTAGTAGAAGTAGTATTGATTGATAGAGTATTAGTATGATAAGTATTATATTCGTATAATAATAACAAAGGTAAGACATAATTTGTGGTTGTAACTTGAAAAAGTGAAGCGTGTTATTGATGTTATTCGTTCACATCTAGTTCGTCGAGTTTAGGTCACAGAATGATACGGCATATACTGTTGGAATCTGTGGATTCTCAGCTTTCAAAAATATTGTTTTTTTAAGTAGTATTAGCATTTAGAAACGTAGCCTACCTCATTGTGTGCGCCTACAGGAAGCAGACAAACAGAAATGTGTGAAGAACGTAGCCTCAAACCGTAGCCTCATTCTCGAAAACTATAACTCGGAAATTGGACATGGTCATGCTCAGTAGAGGTAGAGGAACATGTGGATGTCCAACATGTGTTTGTCCCTTCAAGTAAGTGAGTTATTCGCAAGTTTGAAAATGGTGTAAAAGATGAGTCTCCATTGGAGCCTATTCTAAAATAAATGGGGGTCGTCACACATAAACATCCGATACTCAACAAGTATAAATCCAATCACTGATTTATTTTAACAACATTCTTCTGGTGCACTGCAACAGTTTAAGCTTTACCTTGTGTTTCTAGGTGATGTCAGCAGGGCTCAATTGAAGTCAGTGAGACAAGGCGAAAATAAAACTAAAACTGTCGAGTATAAAGTATAAAAGATATTGAAAATCTGTTTAGATTAGATTAGAAGTATAATGCTCAAAATGTGATGATTTGTTAGCCTAGAACTCTAGACACCCCCTAGCAGCAGCACATTTATTTGGCAGCTAGGTAGGTCTAGCACGGCTCCGTTGGCTTTTTGGTGCTGGAAACACCAAGTATGTCAGACCAATCACAGCGTGAGGGGCGGAGTCGAAAGCCGGGCTACCATGACGACAGAGTTGCAACGGTTCCGTGTTAGGTACAATGGCTGCTGCTGCTGGCGAACGGCTGTCTTTCGACTCGGCTTTGGCCGCGACTCTTCAAGACTTGAAGTTAACATTTTATTTGAGAAAAGAACAAAGAACTGCACTGAAGTCTTTCCTTGAATAGAAATATGTATTCGGAGTTTTGATTAATTACGTAGTCAGAGCCGTCGCTCTGACTACGTCACCTTCTTCGTTGCTCTGATTGGTTGTAGCGCTATCCTATTGCGTGCAGAGGGAACTTGAAAGACAACCGTTTATCCCGCCCACACTGCCAATGGAGCTGAGCCAGACCTTACATCTTTCTGATGTGGGTCTGGCTTGCCAGGCTAATGATTTGTTACATTTTTGAACAAAGTTTAAAGGTAAAACATTGTGAAATCTAGCCATTTCTGGATTCCATTATAATGTTTAAAAGTTGAATATTTTAGGAGGAGATAGTTGCCAAAGTTTGGGAAGAATAATAAAGAATAAAACCTAAGAACAACATAAGCTGAGCGCTGCCTAGCAGCTGGGCAGCACTCACCTAATTAAAAATAATAAGTATGATAGATAATAGGAGTTGTGCACCAAAATCACATACCTAACACGTTTATTCTAATTCTTGCAAAGTGTGCCAACAACCAGCCACCACAGTGAAACCACTAATTGTCAAAAGTGGTGGATGAAGTAATGTAGCTAATTTGTTTGACTTGTTTGAATTTCCTTTTGTTTTTTATGAGAACAAAATGACGGGACCCTTGTTACTTTGTTTTGCAGACAACCATAAAGACTGCTCAGGACTTACCTTGCAAATGACTACTAAACGGTAAGTATTTAGTTCAACAGTATCTCAAATAACCTTATTGTTCTAGTTTTGCAGTATATGCCATAATTATTCTTTAGAATCCACCATTATCACATATGTTGACAAGATAAGAAAATTAAGAAAATCTTGCAGGCTTTTGAAATGACCATCCTATTTTTTTAAATGTCAATAACATGCTTTCATGCTTCTACGAAGTGTGTGTGTGTGTGTGTGTGTGTTATGTTATTATCCATGCTAATTTGTGCATGACGATAACTATTTCCTCACTGACACACAGTGACCTTGCTAAAGGTTTTGTTGTCTGGATGGACAGTTGTATATGTGATGTGATATCTGGCATGACGTGTGGATGGATAACACACTAGTACCCACATGTTAGGGATGGGCATAATTAATCGATGATCAATCATTGATCGTTAAGAAATGTGTCGATCAATTTATATTGTTATCGATCAAAAGGACGTTGTGTTGCATACTGTGAGTCTTGAAGCGGTGCCCGGTGATCGCGGCTTTAGTTCCCCGTGTCTGATCGCTGTAATTCGGAGCGTGAATATCGGTTGAATATCTAATATCTTTCTAACTTTAAAAAACACTTTAGTATTTTTTAAGACGATAGTCGCACATCCCTCGTAACTACGCCGTGAAGGTGAACTCTCCCGGACTCCGCTATTAACATGAACCGCTCCGCCGGAGGAGCCGCACATCCACACGCACCGGACACCAGAATACAAACATGTTTTCCATTTGATTGCTTTTAAATAAAGTTGTGTGCAGTTATACGGTTAAATACGATTATTGATTAATGACCAATCGCGTACTGCAGTCAAGACAGCCGTCTCTCGGTTTCGCGTGGTCAAGCCAGCCGCTCCAACATTTTCAATATTTCCATAACTGTGACATTTTAGCAAAAAGTTCAGCCTCATATATGTTTTCTGACTAAGGTATTTCTTTTAGATAGTTCATGCAATTGTTTCTAAATGTGTGGCTCATCTTTTTGTCGCGAGCCTTTTCCGAGCGCCGGCCGTATATTGTAGGCATATGTCGGCCTTTTTTCCCCTTTTTTCCCCCTTTTTTTCAAAACAGTTATACAGTTTAATGCCCACTTTTACTGCCTTGTTTGAGTATTGTTGGCCGATAAGTAGGCTACTTTTGTGATTGGAATACAGATTTAGTCTTGTTGAATCGTTTCCAAACCTTTAAGAGCGCATGTAGGCGCATTTTCGGCTTTTACGAGCGCCATAGGCCTATAACGTATTTATTATTTTAAAACTGTTAAACAGTTGTAGGTCTTCAAGTTAACTGTCTTGTATTATTGTTGGCCTATACATTATTGTATTTTGTATTTTCTACCAACGGAAATTTTAATATAGCCTATAGAAAAATAACGATTAATCGATAATTGATCGATAATTCTAGCGATGATCGATCAAGGAAATTTCTTAAAATGCCCATCCCTACCACATGTGGCCATTTATATCATCAATTAAAATCTGGTTGTGGTTCCTAAAACTTTTTTTTGTCTGCATTTACTAAAGACAGCCATTCATCGCAGGCATATATCTTATGATGAGTATGGACACTGTTATCCTCCCAGGAAAGAAAGGTATTTTTGGACTGCTCTATGCTTACAACCACTTGTAGCGCCATTAAATCCGGATACACATTTACTAGTTGTATTGTATTGTGGTGCTAGACAAGTGAGTATTATACTGATTCAATTCATAATATGAGCAATGGTAAAATTCCCCGGAATTAACTGGTAAACCTTAACAAATGTAATAGTTAAATAGAGAAGCTTAACTATATTAACACTAGCAATGCTGTTGAAAATGTGTTCTTTTTAACCAATGTTTTGCTACTAGGCATTGAAAACACTCTTAAGAAACACCTGTGTTCAGTCACAATATGCACACATTTATTATTCTGCTTGGTAAGCAGAATAGCGAATTGGAATCCTGATTTGTAAATACAAATGCCAAATAAATGAAACAGAATGCTTGACAAAACCTAGCCATGTTATTCTCTTATATCTCATGATTTTGGCCTCTAGGCCATTTACAACTCTTATAAAGTGATGTATCAATGTATCTTAGTACAAAACAGATACACTCTGTATGCACTGCACATGCAACAATTTCATGACACAACAGTTGATGATTTGTTTTTGTTTTTCTTCTGAATGCCACCAAGAATCAGATGTGTGTTTTTCCCCTACAGTTACAAATGCAGACATCGCTTGTAATTTTGAGTCGTACCCCATCTACCCATTTGCCTTCCGGACCCATACACACCACCTAGGTGAAAGCCTTTTACTGAATATTTTATGTTTTGGATTGTTCTTTAGCGTTGGCATATTATTCCTTTTATATCATGGATCACGTTAATCTAATCTAGCTGTAATCTTGTGTGGTGGTGGTAACTAAGGGTGCTCCGATCAGGATTTTTTGGGGCTGATCACAGCTCTATTTGAAGCCTTCTATTTATCGTGTAGCATTATTTATTTATTTAGTAAACTATTCTTAGCGACATTTTATATTAAAGGAGCTGTTGAATCTTTAGTTCATTGATACAGATCATATAGTTATAACATACTGTTATGAAGGTTACATATTATAAATGTGGAATTATTTTATTTGTTGTAGCCTATGAGGAACAATAATTTGTTAACAGTGACTAAAACAGACCACAAGGTGGCAGTAATGCAGTAGTGTCACATGGAATGTCGTAAAAAACAGGAGGTAAAGTGTTGAGATAACTTTTGCTATCATGAGTGATATCTAAACACAGTGCAATGCTGTGTGTTTGTCAATGTAATCAGGGCTCGAAATTTCGAAGTTTTGTATCAAGTGATCGACTCTTTTGATCAGCCTTTATAGAGACCACTGATCAAACTATTTAGAACGAATATCGGCTGATAAAGATCAGTTGCCAATTAATTGGAGCACCCTGGTAACCTCCCTTTCAACAGGCAAAGTGGTGAGCGGCTACAGGATCCGAGATGGGATTTGGACTCTTATCGGCAGGCAGTCCCCTCAGTTACCCCAGGTATTAGACAATCACTCTAGTAGCCGGCATGACATGCTGTGTTTGGATGTTCAAAAAAGCAAATTTGGCCCATTACATATTTGAACATTTATTGCCCCTAGACGATACATTGATCCAACTCTGCAGCCAATTTTACTACATTACTTGTAAAAATCATTTCAGAAAATAACAACCAACCTGTCACTGATTTGATGTATCACTACAGATGCTGACAATCTTCAAATGCTTAACTTATATTGGTTTCATAATTTTGACATTGAAAATTAGTATGATTTGGGCTCCAGGTGTAGGGATGCATTTCTGTTGAAAACAATTGTCAGGGACAATATTGGCCTTTTACCGCAGGGATATTATTTGATTTAAATACTTTTTGCTTTCTCGCCTATTTGTCTAAGTTGCATGACCAAAACCAAAATGATAACAATGGTGCAGCCATGACTGCACCAAGACTGCATGCATCAATTATAACAATTTAATTTACATCTAGCCTTAAATTATGTCCTCTTGGCCTCAATTGTAACAATTTAATTTACATCCAGCCTTAAATTATGTCCTTTTGGCCTCTAAGTCGTCACACTGTTGAGTTTGGGCATTTTTGTGGACTGTTGTAAGATTTGTGTTAGCATACTTAGCCATTGATTCATATTGTTTCCATTGCCAGGCCTTTTATCCTGCTAACAAAGAAATGGATGTGAAGTTTGGAGATACCATCGCAGCCCGATGTGTATTCACAGGAGAGGGAAGGACCTCAGATACGTACATTGGGTAAGTTCAATGGGAAAATACAAGAGCTGTCACAATTAGTCCATTGTGTTGACTAATCATGACTATATAATTGTTTATTAGGGTTTGTTGCACATTTCATATCATGCAGAAACCTGATAAGTTATTTACTAAAGCTATAACTTCCCTCCCTGCATTTCTACATTTGCTTTAACATACACACACATCAGAGACAAAACTGGAAACATCTCAGATATATCTTCAACATATTCACAGTGAAACTGTGGATACCTATTGTGTTTCTAGGGATTATAAGGTATTCACAGGGAAACTGTGGCCTCTGATTGCTCAATTTGACAACATATGTATCCCTGCTAAGCAGGTCTTCAAAAAGTTTGGTGCCACTGTGCCCATGGGGGGCGCTATAATAAGTGCTCAAAGTTTATTGCTCAGACCCGCCCGATCGACCAAAAACTTGGAATATAGGCCTTATTTCACATGCTGAATATTTCTGCCTCTTGGATCCATAGGGTCCGCCTCGATAGATTTTTCTGTACAGTGAAAGTTTTAGAAAAACTTCAAAAATCTTCTCAGAAACCACATATGACACAAAATTTGTTTTTTCTATGCTCTATGGACATGTCTGTTTAAAGATATTTATGGATTTACATTTTTTTGCAAAGCTAAGCGCTAATGCTCAAGTCTGCTTCAGAATGTCCCACGGCCTTGAAAGTTGGTATGCACATAGAGGGCATCCCCCTTAACAAGTGTACAAAGTTTGTGTCGATAGCTAAAAAATGACATCACAGTGTCCGTTAAAAAAAGGCTAAGCTAAGCACTATGCTCAAAATCACATAAACGTCAGTTGCTCTTAAACCATGACTCGGATTCACTCCACATCGCTTGGGGAAACTTATCGCATCGCCCCCAAGTGACGTGCCACTGCGAATTGCGGGAAAAGGCTGGTCACTGGTGTCACGGTTGCTGTGGTCGGTGGTGCGTGTGGGCTGTGAATACCTTTCGAGACTGCTTGCAGTTTTAATTATTATTATTATTACGCCAAAAAACACCTGCCCAGACAAAACTGCTCGGTTGCTTTTTATGAAACTTTCCAAAATGGTAGAGGGTAGCTAAAGATAGCCATTAGGGGTGTGCCGAGCACGTAATTTAGATTTTGTCTTCATAATAAACCACCATGTCACCGTTTTCCTTTTATGGCGATCCGTCACCCACCCATCTGAAATTACACACGCCTATGTGATTTCTCTTCGAGTGAATAGCTCTAGTCCTGCCATGCATTTTCATCGAAACTTTGCACAAATGTTCTAACCACCTATTTGCTTTGTGATAATTAGAAGTAGGCCTACTACATTGAAGCTCTGACGTAACCAAGTCGGACTGATGAGTGGATCCGAAAGCCACTGGCGTCCACACAGAAATCCTACGTAATAGGCTATTGTAGTTTTGCTTTTTGCGTTATTAAAATAACACTGTAGAAATTAAAAGGAAAACGATCAGTTGATAAAAATGTGATTCTGCAGCAGTGGTCTCCGCAGCTCTGATTCAGGCACGGAAAGATACGCACTATGAATTAACTTTTCCAGAGAGAGAGAGGTAAAGCAAGTAAGGTAAAGGTAAAGCAAACAGGTAAAGCTAAAACAAGTAGGCTTTTCCCCAGCTATGTCAATAATCCACAAGGCAAATGAACAAGCACTCCCCTCCTCTCCCCTCACCCCTCATGCTGTGGATCGGTGAGTGTGAACACAGATCGCTTATTTTGAGGAAAGGAGAGAGGAGTTTAACGCAGAACTCTTTGGGTTGACGGCGGTTGTGACAGTTACTTGGCTTTGTTTGCGGTGACCATCGATCACCGCCGGTCAGGCGATTATTATTCGGCCAATGGTGGCACTACAGCAATTGTCTGAAAATGCAAACTTTGAACAAGCATTTCTCCTGACACCTTCAACTTAGTCATGAAACTTTGTACACGTGTGGCAGTTTACCCCTGCCACATGCCACCTTAGTGGCCCTCCGGCACAGGACACAGTTAGATGTTGTAGAATGCATTTATTGGCGATGGTATTTGCCGAGCAGATGGTATATGCTGCCATGACAGAGGCTCCCTCCTGAGTGTGTGTGTTGATAGCTGGTTTATCCTGGGTGCCATGATTGTTCATGCACCACAGGTGTGCAGCCCCACCCAGCCCCAGAGTCCAATCAGTCTGACTCAGGCTAGGTGAGGCTGTAAACCAGCCATCAACAATGCACACTCCACATACCCCCAACACTAAATTGAGGCTATTCCCTCCCTACAGCCTACTCCCCCCCTTCCAAGCTAAATAGAAAACAAACTACAAACAGGGTTGCCATACCTAAAATAAAAATAAAAACAAACCCCAATGCCTCTACACCTCCCCAGTGTCACACGCTAACCTCCCCCTTCGTCCTGGAGACCGGAGGCCAGGGGCTGCTGCCTCGGCTTGCGGAGGTGACTCTGGGCTGGCCATTTGCAGGGGCTGGCTGGATGGGCTCGGAGGAGGCCTGACAGCTGCCATGACAAGATTGTGTGTGTTGATAGCTGGTTTATCCTGGGTGCCATGATTGCTCATGCACCACAGGTGTGCAGCCTCACCCAGCCCCAGAGTCTAATCAGTCTGACTCCAGGCCAGGTGAGGCTGTAAACCAGCTATCAACAACACCCACTCCACAACATATGTCAGGGTAATTAACACATTTGCCTCAAGAACCCATAACTTCTGCCTGGAAAAATGTTCCGCCATTTTTAATTTAGTGAAAAACACTAAAATCCCTAAAGATCCTAGGTTTTTAGACATGGGTGCAAATCTACAGACCAATATCTTTCTTAGGGTACTTAAAGAAACATGAGTCAAGATGAATCAGTCCGAAGTTTCTCCAGATGTGACTATAGGGGGCGCTATAGCAATCGACTGAAAATGCAAATGCAAAGGGGACAGGACTTCGTATGCGTATCAATTGACTCAAGCTGAGGCTATTCCATCATTATCAACCATATGAAAACAAAGAAGGCCCCCGATAAACGCTGCTTGATAGAGCTGTGGTTGTAAAGTTGAAGTTGTTTGTGCTTTCCCCCCAAACAACACACCTGTGTTCTATTCCCAATCCAATATATACTCTTGAAACCCAGTAACAGGAAAAACAATGAATTTGTAATTATGTAACGCCTCTATGTTGAATTTTCATGCAAGATGTGATGAAATCCCTGACATTCATTTATATTGTAATTTATATAGTAAACGTTTTTTTTGTTTTCACTACAGTGGTACCTCTAATGACGAGATGTGCAACTTCTACATCATGTACTATATGGACAGCAAACATGCCACTCCTTTCATGAGCTGCATGGAAGCGGGCAGCAGTGAGCTGTTCAGGCATATTCCAGCCCAGCCTGACCTCCCAATTGCTGTTGATTCACATAACATGATGGCCATGATCATGTCGGGACACAAAACAGGTCAATATGACAATATCTTAAGATAAATTCTAATACATTGACAAGAAGGTCTTTTGAAACGTATAGTCAAACATAATTTATAATAAGGCCATTTATTTGTTTTTAATTTAATAATTTTTTTGTCTTCTGATATTTTCTTTTGGATAGCTTTGATTTCTTTGTGAATATGTAACATTGACAGAGAAACAAATCAAGGCATAAATTACTGGTCAGTGACGGTCACAGTCAAAAAACCTGGGTGATTGCTAGGGCATAGCTTGGGTGTTCTGGTGTCGTTGATGGGTAGTTTCTCGGGCCGAATCCGGTTTCCACCGGGGACGTAAGCGCCGCGGAACGGCTGCGTCCTCTGCCCTGCATCAATTTCCACCGGGCGCGTAACGGCAGAGTAGCGCTGCGAGGCGGCTGGATTCGCGGGATCACACGAGAACTACAAGACCACGCGAGAATCAGGAGACCACGCGATAATTTGTGGATGTCAAAATAGAACAAACAAATAAAAGGTTACTTTGCCTTTCCGAAGTTGACTTGCAGTTGCTTTGTCTGTCAGAAGTTGATTTGCTGTTGATTTGGTCGTTTTTCCTAGATTTTTGTGCTTCTACCATGAGTTGGTAGACTATATAGTAAATGTTTTCTTTTTTGTCTGGTTTAATTGTGTTTAGTGTTGTTTATTGTTGTTATGTCCTAATGTGTTGTGCTGTAGCCTATAGACAAAGTCAGTTATAAACGACAATGATTTGTGGCCGTGTTCGATCGGGAGGGTGTTTTTATTTTGATAATTGACCGGATGCTCTATGGCTTTTACTATTTCACTTCCTGCCCGGTCGGTCTGCTCTGTTGAAATTGACGCAGTTCAGCAATGGCTTGCGTCAAAAATAGAATGCTACGGAATGATAGCGCTGTGGTGCGGCGCAGTGCGCCGCGCCCGGTGGGAATGCTTTCATTGATTAGAGTGGCAGCGATCAGCAGCGGTGACCGGGGCGCAGCCGTTCCGCGGCGCTTACGTCCCTGGTGGAAATCAGCAGTTATAGGGAAATTTGCTGAATCTGCAAAACCCATTTTTGTATGTAGCTTGTAAACGGTTCAGAATTTTCAACATATGACTGTAAGCATTTAGAAAATTACATTAGTTTTTGGGACTAGAAAAAGAAGAGAGACATTGCATTTCTGCCCCACAGATATTCCGAGTGCCAAAGATTTACTGCAGCCAAAGATGCAGGAAACACCAGCTTATGGCAAGTAATTATGTTCAAGATAACCCTCTGGGAGTCAAACACTGGAACCACTACAACCTACAACCAGCCCCCTCATGAGACACACACACACACACACATCTTGGCTGTCTGTGGAAATTACAATTACGTCTGCTCCTGCATTGGGGGGGGGGGGGGGGGGGGGGCATGTATTTTAATGTGTACAAACGGGTATTCAGGCTATTATCTGCAATAAGTGTTGTTTGCATGTGTTTTAATGTGTATGATCTGGTATCCAGGCTATTATCTGGAAGAGGTGACAACCTGGCCTGAGGTGAAGCTCCAACTGGGGCAGGTTTCAGGACTGGCCCTTGACTCAGATGGTAATCTGGTCATCTTCCACAGAGGTGACCACCACTGGGGAGTGAAGTAAGTGTGATTTGTAATATGTTCACGTGTTTTTCTCTTTGAAGCTGCTGTAGGTAGGATTTCAGAGTTGTAAAAGGAGGGAGCAGAAAAGAGCAGAAAGTGACACCAATCCATCTACGACTCGATCAACCCAAGGAATCATGCTCTCTCATTCAATTTGGTCTGTGCCAACCAATGGCAAGAAAACCTAATGAGGACATGATGTCGAAACTAATATTTAGTAAAGTTCAAAACCATTTTTGTTTTATTAGTAGCATAACACAGAAAGATGTCACTATTACCTGGCTTGAAGACATAGCTGCTACTTGCTTTGTATTTTTCTCATGTTTTTTGATGCTCTTCGTGTCGACGCCACCGCCGTGCCAAACAGCCAATCAGCCAACGCTCTCTGGTGCTAACTCTGGCCACGAGAGGCTGCTAGTGTGCAAAGTTGCATTGTATCTCATTTACATAAAACTCTCTAACTACAGCAATACCTACCCCCCCCCCTTTCTCCTAGCTCATTTGACAACAAAGCTAGATACCAACAAAGGTCCATCGGGCCGATTCAGCAGTCCACCATCTTGGTTGTGGACCCAGTTAAAGGCGACATCCTCAAGGCCTCGGGCAGAAACACGTAAGCTATGATGTGCTTTCCTTCTCTTTTAGAAAGTAATGAGGCCGTTATAGTTTGATTGCTTAGATCCAAGCCTAGGAATCAGGCAATTAAAAGATGACTTTGTCCCTTGCTGCAGCTTTTACTTGCCTCACGGAATAACTACGGACAAGGAAAATAACTATTGGGTTACTGATGTTGCTCTTCATCAGGTAAGATTGGGATAATAACCTCTGCAGTCTGGAGAATAAAAATGTAAAGCCATCGACCAATCCCATGATAGCTTGTGTCTGAAATGGTGACATACAATGCTGTGGAATTAATTAATTCAATTTATTGGGTATTTTGTAACCTTATTTTGTGTTATTTGGAGTCGTATTGATCAATCGGGGCCAACATCGTTTAGAATTGAGTATTAAGTAAGTTTGTTTCTACTGGCTGCCGCAAATGTGGATGCATTACAGGGGAGCAACTGTATCAGTCGAATAATATGTACAACATGAAACAAAATGTTGCCACTATGAATTGTGATTAGGTAGTCATGGTGTTCTGGTGTTGCAGGTTTATAAACTAAGCGGCAAGGAGAGAGACAGTGCACTGGTGGTGCTGGGAGAAGCCTTTACCCCAGGCAGCGACCGCCAACACTTCTGCCAACCTACCGACGTAGCTGTGGACCCTGTCACTGAAAACATCTACATATCCGATGGATACTGCAACTCCAGGGTCATGAAGTTTTCTTCAGATGGCAAATACCTATCTGAGTGGGGAGCAGGTAATGCATACAACTTTACACTGGACTAGATTAATGTAGAAAGTTATCTAAGTCAAAATACAAAATGAATATGCATCTAATGGGAAATTGAATAAGCTTCCAGTGGAGCACACAATCCTATAATTAAAAAAATCTTTTGCTTTTGTTTAAATGTCCTGGGAGGTAAAGTAGAAGGAATCTGCAGTCTCGTTAATCAGCTTTTACAGTGTAGGTGAACTCCCTGTTTCAGCTAGCTTTTTTTTAAAGCTAGTACACGTTGCATTATAATGAGTGATGTTGTATAAGAAATGCGCCACGCACCGTGGCGTTATACTATAAGTGTCCGCGAAGTCCGATCAACATCAACCACTGCCCAGACGGAGCTCCACACATCCACACACACCGTTGCATAGCGTACCCTCTCAGCATCGGTGTCCTTTTTTCGTGGTGTCGAAGTGCCTCCAAAAAGGCACTTTGACGCCTGCTAACAATTTTGGTTCACTGGCACTTTAAAGGGTCACGTACATTTCAAATCCATTTTTCATCCACAACATTTTATCTTTCAGGGTGCAATTCAAACCATCGGTTCTTGTTTTTCTTTGCTCAGGGTCATCAGATAGGAGGAAACGAATCCCGTTTCACATTCCTCACAGTCTGGCGTTCCTCCCGGACAGACAGGAGCTGTGTGTTGCCGACAGGGAGAACGGACGCATCCAGTGCTTTGTAGCCGACTCGGGGGAATTCCTTAAGGAGATAAAGAAGGATGAGTTTGGAGGGGAAGTGTATGCAATCGCCTACAGTCCACACAGTGGTGAGTTCATATGGAATCGGGAGGAAAACCCCCCTTCGTCGATTGACAGACATTTTTATATACATTTTTTATTGAAAAAAAATCGACTATACTACTAGTCTTCTCCTACAATTGCTCATAGTTCCCATTAGTTGCATTAGAATACTGCCCCAAGCTCAACATGTGTAATCTTATTATGTTCATTAATGTATTAATTACACATGGACAATAATGCATTCCATTAAGCATGTTCAGTTGTGGGTCTTGACCCCTAATTTGTAATGTGAGTCATACTACAACATCAAGGTACAAGCAGATTGAAATAATCAACAAAAGGCGTTAGTTTGCCTTTTTTTTACACACATTTGAATGTTTGGTTCCCCATGCAGGTGGTTTAATCTATGCAGTAAATGGAGAATCTCCATATGGATACTCTGCCCCAATCAGAGGTTTTGTCATAGATTATTCCAGCAAGGATATTGTGAATGTCTTCAGCCCAGTGAATCAGGTAGCTTCCACCTTTAGCACACCCACAAATAGCATACAGATTCACTTGTATGTTGTGTATGTATGAACCTCTTCGGGTTAGATATTTTCAGTTTTTGTTTGTTTGCTGCTATCTACACTGTGAATTTGTACAGCACTTTGGTCAAAATGTATAATGGTTTTTTTTTAGCAGCAGGTTGCTATAAAATGTGCAGGTGTAGTTAATTAAATTCATAGGTACCTGTGTCACATGATTGCATAATTTCAGATGTTGCTTTTCTTCCAGGAGTTCAAAATGCCCCATGATATAGTCGTTAACCAAAATGACAGTGTCTTTGTTGGGGATGCCGCATCTGGCTCTGTTTTCAAGTTTACTTCTGAAAGTAAGTGGTCATTTGCATAGAATGTTGTTATATTTGTAAAACAAAATGCCTATTAAAAGATTGAAGACAATCATTGGATTTAAAATGGGCTTTTCATATCTTTTTCAGACTCTCATCGCTCCGTCAAGAAGAGTGGGTTTGAAGTTGAAGAGCTTGAAGGTCATTCTTAATTATTTGCCTATTCATATCATAACATATCATATTGTGTAGGTTTAAAGAGTAAACAAACACAAGGACAGCACCATGGCTGTAATCTAGTTGTTGGTTACTCTTTAATTAAAAAAAATAGATGCTCCCAATATTCCAGTATCTAATATAGTTTGAACAAAGAATGTACATACGTATGCAAGTATAAGAAGTGTTCCGAGTAGTATTGAAGTACTACCCAACTTTCTTAGTTCCTGTACAGTACTTTTCTGTAAAGTATCTGTACTTTACTCTAGTCGTTGTTCACTTAGGACTTTTGACTTTTACTCAATACAATCAAATAAAAAACCTCAATGCTTTCTTGCCCACTAGATTTTCAAAAAAGACTTGTTAAGAATTCACACATTTGGAAATAATCAAACACCAAATTTTTAGTAACAGCACAGAGGGATAATAACCATCAATACATTTATTTGCAGCTAATGACACGATCAAATACTATTGCAATTTAAATGTTCCAAATATTTCTGACTACAGTAGTCAGATATTAACAAGACGGGACTAGCCAGAAGTTAGTTGGTTATCAGTAAATTCAGTAGGTTTTAACCCAGTTTTGATCCAATATCTTGATCCGATATTTGACTAAATGTCGTTCTCATGTAAAATGTTAGTTATTTGATCTACAAAGAATTGTCAAAGGGTAGTTTATCTCAGACCCATTCAATTTTGTATTTTTTAGATACCTTTACCTTAGCTTAACTTAAAGGGGAACCATCCCGCTTGGCTTTTTTCTAATATGAGAGGGTACTGCTTCATACGCGTGTTGTGAAAAAAAACATTGAGGTCAATGGTCTAACTTTTTTGCAAAATCCAGAGTTGCTGTTGCAGACCACGATTTCTTTCAAAACACTTGTGAAGTAGTACTTAGATTACAAAATACCAGAGCATGATGGTCCCCCTCAGTATTGAATTTGTGTACTCAACCGGCTCTGCTGTAAAACCTTTTTTTTTTCTCTATGTATACCTCATTTTAGATTGGTTTTTAGTGAAAGGTTGTCTAGACTATATATCATTGTAGCTACAACATGCTGTCGAAGAAACTTTTGTCGAATAAGATGTTTTCAGAGAACTTGCCTCCCTTTGCCTGCTATTTCAAAGATTAAACATCACATGGCATATGTTTTTATTCAGAAATAAAGACCATCATCCAAACCAAACTGAAACCAAAATACCAGGTGTCTGGGGCTGTGGTCGGGTTTGCTCAGAACAAGGCACAGACGGTCTCAGAGATTCAGCCCGATCATCCCCAGCTACATGATCAACAACAAGGGGAGAAGGAGAGGCCTGAGAAAACTAAGCCTGATCAGAGCACTAATCAGGGGGTCTCCCCAGCCCTCATGACCACCCTGTTGCTCATTCCCCTGGTACTGGTAATTTCCATAGGGGTTTTCATCCGCTGGAGAAAAAACAGGGTGTATGGAGGTGAGATAACTGACTAATCTCAATGGCCATGTGAAGTTATTCAAATGTAGATTTCTTTTTTTTTTTGTCCTGCACATTATTCACCTGAATATTCCTCCTCACAGACACATTTGACATGATAAAGGATGTGAACACGGGTGGAGGAATCTTGGGGAAACTCAAGGGTATATATACATATATTGTTCCTCTTGTATTTCAACTTATGTTTTACGTTCACCTTAATATGTATGTTCAATGCTAGGAATCCAATGTCTAATATAATACAGTTAACCATTTTATTGTGGATTGTTTGAGAAAAATAATACATTTCAATGAAAAAAATAGACTGGTCTGCCAATTTAGCGCCAATTGTTGGTAGTAGAATGCACTCATGCCTTATAAATGACCCTTCAAAGTAAAGTTTAAAGTCATTTTTTCTCAGATCTCTGTCTATTCAATCTAAAAAGAACAATACAAAGTCATTGCCATTGCTATTGGAATCAATCATAAAAATTGTGTTTTTTTGAAAGTCATTGAATGCAAGTGTCCATAAAAGTTTAGTGAAATTAACCTTTTCATTTGTAAATTAATTCTTCAGCTGGCTTTTTTTGTTTTCCCTCTCACTCTTACTCTTTTCAGGAAAAGCTGTTGGTGGCCTGAATCTAGGAAATTTTCTTGCAACACACAAAGGCTACACCCGACAAGGCTTTGACCGTTTAAACACTGAGGGCAGTGACCAAGAAAAAGAGGAAGATTTTACTACAGATTCAGAGAATGAAGAATATTCTGCACCCCCACCCCCCATCTCTTCCACATAGGCCAACAAACTATTACCAGGACCATTTAGCTTTGGTCACATATGTCGGGATGTAATTCATTTATGTGCACATTTTTTTGTTTTTGGCTGCCAAATGTATTTATTTTTATGAAAAGTAATATTAATATAACTGAAGTCACAGTAACTGATTTTCTTTTCTTTTCATGTAGATTATTTTCATAAAGACCAAGAAAGACTTTTTATTATTTTCAATTGAGTCAAACATTTCAATACTTTACAACCTATATATTTGTGCCTTTTTAGTTACTTTGCCAACCATAAAAAATGTGCCACTTGGAAATAGTTATTGCTACTAAGATCTGAATCTTCATATATATGATCTATTTCTTACGTAAGTTGTCATCACACACACAAAATATATATATAATTATTTGATAATTATCAAATGTTGACTGTCTATTTATTGTGTCACAGTGAGGTAATCCTGCAAGAAAACTATTTTCAGTAATTTTTGTGTAATAATAAAGTGTCTGCAAAGCATTAGCTTGCATCTTGTTTATTGTACCAAAAATGAAGTACATATAGCTACAAGCAGAATAGGGTACAAATACATATCCCTTCATTAACATTAAAACTAAATTTTAAGGATAACTACTGTATATACTTGGGAGACCACTTTTAGGAATGCTACTGGCAACGGTTCTTGAAACATGTACATAATTAGATACAGTACATACATGTACTGTATATATACAGATAGTAGTTCCTTCACATTGTCCCAGCTACAGCATTAAAACACTGCATTTTTTGCAGCAGTGGGTGACGATCTAAAATTCACAAGGGTAGATGGTGGTCAAGAAAATATTAACAGAACTGAGCAGTTTCCGTTCCTAGTATTAAATGCCCACCCAATGCTGCAAACAACGTTAGTTATTAACAGGATTCAGGTAATTCCAGTTCTCAGCAGTAAAACCCACCTGGATTGAACCAGTAGTATTGTACTGTAGTATTGGTTCCAAATAAATCACCGTCACTAACAAAACTTTGGTAACTTCGGTTGTCCACTTGGGATGCCGCCCGTAACCTGAAGATGGCAAGTCATCCCGGAAGTGAACCATGGCTTTACTGACACTGAAACGTCACATCACTCAAGTCATAGGACAAAACAAAATAAAATATTTTTTTCAATTTAAAAATGTTTGTTTCCCTGGGTAAAGGGACATTAGCACCCCCTATCGCCTATTGACAATTACTTCAGGGAGGAACGTCCTCCCTCCGTCTCCATTGACACCCATTCATTTCCCCGAATGTACTGGCGGCCGGTGGATAACATGGGTTTCAATAGAGCGTAACAGTGACCGCCCCCTTTTTAACAGCTCCGGCGCCGGAAGTAAATTTCCCATGCATTTATCTCGTCCACTTTTCGTAGAATCCTTATAAAAAGAGTATTAAGCCTTTAACCAAGCCAATCGTTCGTTATTGTAGTCGTGACCATATTATGTTTGATTCGGGATGAGTAGTTCCTCACTCGGTCAACAAAATAATGTACACAGTCTTGTACCTTTGCCTTTTCTTCCGTTTTCCAAATTCTTTTTATGCCCGAATCAAACATAATATGGTCACGACTACCATAACGAACGATTGGCTTGGTTAAAGGCTTAATACCGTAGGCTACTCTTTTTATAAGGATTCTACGAAAAGTGGACGAGATAAATGCATGGGAAATTTACTTCCGGCACCGGAGCTGTTAAAAAAGGGGCGGTCACTGTTACGCTCTATGGGAGAGAGGAGGAAAATCCTCCTCTGAGTGGGTGGGACCTTAAAGGTGTGTTCACACCGCACTTCGCCCCGCGACACGTTTCAATGTTAAGTGAACGTGGAGACGCGAATCGGGCGAATTTTTTTTTCGCCGATACGCGCGACAAGATTTGATTGACAGCGCGAAATTTTTCCTCGTGAACGGCGAGCGCGTTCACGTGGATTCGCGCCGCGAATAATTCGCCCCGCGAATAAAGTTAAAATATTTCAACTTCTTCGCGGCATTCGCGTTGAAACAGCCAATCAGCGTTCACTCCCTGAGTGACGTAGCGTTCACTGCCTGATCCAGATCAGACAGCAATATGGAAGAAACGTCTCTCCCTCTTCCACAACAGATACAGACACGCAATGGTGGTTATCTCGGCCATGGTTGATGAGAGACTGAATTGGCATGAAGGACTGTTGCCAGGCAAAAAAAAAATTCGCCCCGCGAATAATTCGCCCCGCGAATGCACACAAAAATGCACAGCGACAGATTATGATTTGTCGCGCGGCAACATTCGCCTATTCGCGCGAATAGGCGAAATGGGACAAAGTGCGGTGTGAACACACAGTAAGGGGTCTGATTCGCTCAAAAATCTATCCGTCTGCGCTATGAACCAATAAGCAGGATCCCTGGCTGTTGAGCAGTGTTGCCAGATTGGTCAGATTTCCCACCAAATTGGGCTACTTTTAACCATGTTAGGCTGGAAAAATTATCATTGGGCAGGAAATCTTCCCAATCTGGCAACGCTGTCGATAACAAACCCGGTCTCCATTGCCGCGGTGCTCAGTCTAAAGAGACGCAGAGCAAGTGAAATCTTCGATAGCAAGATCCTAAATGCACAATGGAAACATTGGAAACGGATGGCATTGTTAACGTTTTATTACAAAAAGCATTCCATTCATTCAGTTACAGTGCTAAGTTAGCGACCAAAGAAAGAGGTAGACCACTTCCCAAAATCAAGGTCACCAAAAGTAATGGCAAAAATAGGCCCAATGATAGGCCCAGATTTTTTTATTTACTTTTACAAATCAAGAGTAGGCCTGATTTGACTAATGTGCTTTGCATCCTTTCCTTCTGCCCTTGTAGTCCATTTCAAAGACATGCTGCCCACCAGCTTTCAAATTACAGTGATGCCACTGGTGGCTTTGTATCAATTTTATTCACATAACCAAGGGCGGATTAATGCACAGGCTGGCCTAGGCTGTAGCCTAGGGGCCCCACGTGTGCAGGGGCCCCGGATTGGCCAGACTATTTTTTATTTTTTTTAAATTTACTACACTGGGGGAAAAAAACTTGCCTCCTATTGGGGCCCTTAGAAACATAAAAAAAAAATAAGTCGCTGAATGGATAGATATGGCGTTCCACCGGGGACGTGAGCGTCGCGTTACGGCAGTGCCGCAGAACGGCTGCCTCCTCTGCCCTGCGTCAATTTCCACCGGACGCGACGGCAGCGTAGCGCTGCGAGGCATAGACATAATATACGTATATTATGTCTATGCTGCGAGGCGGCTGGATTCGCGGGATCACGCGAGAACTACAAGACCACGCGAGAATCAGGAGACCACGCGATCATTTGTGGATGTCAAAATAGAACAAACAAATAAAAGGTTACTTTGCCTTTCCGAAGTTGACTTGCAGTTGCTTTGTCTGTCAGAAGTTGATTTGCTGTTGATTTGGTCGTTTTTCCTAGATTTTTGTGCTTCTACCATGAGTTGGTAGGCTATATAGTAAATGTTTACTTTTTTGTCTGGTTTAATTGTGTTTAGTGTTGTTTATTGTTGTTATGTCCTAATGTGTTGTGCTGTAGCCTATAGACAAAGTCAGTTATAAACGACAACGATTTGTGGCCGGTGTTTGATCGGGAGGGTGTTTTTATTTTGAAAATTGACCGGATGCTCTATGGCTTTTACTATTTCACTTCCTGCCCGGTCGGTCTGCTCTGTTTAAATTGACGCGGTTCAGCAGCGGCTTGCGTCAAAAATAGAACGCTACGTAAAGATAGCATTGCGGCTGCGGCGCGCCGCTCCTGGGACGCAGCTGAGACGTTCCGCAGCGCGCCCGGTGGAAATGCTTTCATTGACTAGAGTGGCAGCGATCAGCAGCGGTGACCGCGACGCTCACGTCCCCGGTGTAGTAAATTAAAAAAAATTAAAAATAGTCTGGCCAATCCGGGGCCCCTGCACACGTGGCTACAGCCTAGGCCAGCCTGTGCATTAATCCGCCCTTGTATATACACTCACCGGCCACTTTATTAGGTACACCTTGCTAGTACCTGAGTAGTAGTATCCTGACCATGTCTACATGCCTAAATGCATTGAGTTGCTGCCATGTGATTGGCTGATTAGAAATTTGCGTTAACGAGCAGTTGGACAGG